>LBNU01007842.1:18054-32646 GCA_014162995.1 Artemisia annua
TATTATATTATATTATATTATATTATATTATATTATATTATATTATAGAGAGGTGATATCTCCACATAGGAATTTACTTCATACACATATATTTAGTGAGACCCACTTAAATTTTACAAATAAAATTGATGTAGGCCTTACTAAAATTATGTATATGAAGTAAATTCCTATGTGGAGATATCACTACCCTATATTATATTATATTATACTATATTATATTTTATTATATCATATCATATCATATCATATCATACCATATCATATCATATCATATTATATTATATTATATTATATTATATTATATTATATTATACTATATTATATTATGTTAAGTTAAATTCACCAAATTATATTACAAGTTAATAAATGATACTTCGTACACATTTAAGTATAAATAGGCTTGTTTGATTAGCAATAGTCAATTCAAGTTTGAAAGTTGCAAATAATGGCTCCATGGCCACCATGTACTTCTGAAGACCAAAAGTATGATGTTTACAAGACCTGGCCAGAGCTGCTTGGAGTTACTGGATATGAAGCTTGCAAAGTAATTGAGAAATGGAATTCGAACATTAAAGCTGTACCAATAGTGTGGAACATGATACGCACAATGGATTGGTGTACCAACAGGGTTTGGGTGAATCTCGATAAACCTGATGGAGTTGTTGTTGAAGTCCCTAAGATTGGCTAAGTTTTTTGCTAAACATGTAATGATAAAAGTATAAATAAATGGTTTATAAAACCATAAATAATGAATAAATTGAAGTATTTGGACTATTATTATTCGCTTCATTTATAATTTTATGATGATTTTCATTTTAAAATTTTATTTTGTTATACTAGTAGATTTATAAGTTTACAAGCATGATAGGTGCTTGTTATAACTTTTAGATATAAAGTTTCTACAATCAATGAATGAAGTGTTATTTTCACGATTTGGATTTAAAATTCTGACTTTATACCTTGAAGCAGTACCTTTAAGAAAATTATGAGTTTGGTAGCAAACGTTTATGAGTGCTTTGAAGCAACTATAAACTACCGGTTAGCGTTTGGCCCAAAATGTTTGTTTGAAACAAGCAACTAGGATGCTTACTTTTCTAAACGCTCAAAATCAAATACAAACACTACTTCTATTAGCATTAGCGAGCATGTTACATTTTCACTTACTAATTATGAAAATACAATTATGTTACCAAATGTTTATAAAAACAAACAGATTCCTGCTACTGCTTACTGCTACAACTTTCTGCTACCACTTAATGCTCATAGTACCACTACTTTCATCAATTACTCAAGATAGCTGAGTTTTATGTGGTTTATATTGGTCCTAATATCTCTCCCCATCTCTCTCATTTTACTCTACATTTCAAAATAACTAATTTGACATCCAAAGATTAGAGATTATGTACATACCAAAAGTTTCTTGTATATAAATATATTAATTCTAGCCACTCATATTTTATATTAAAAAAATCACTTTCATCCCTCTTATTTAAAAAAAGTAATATATTTAAAACATTTAAACGTTAAGCCAAAAAAGTACACTATCTCAACGAATATTTAATTATCTTTCTATTAGCGGAAACTTTGATATACTTTCGGGAAAAAAAAAGTTGTCATTTTTTTCACGTATTTTTAGTCATTTTTTTTCGTCGTTTAAAATGCATGAGAGATCACATGTGTTTGATATACATATCTTTCTATTAGCACATTATATTTCAAATTGTAAATTAGTGCAATTAATCCGTCCAAATTAGATAAGTTAAGTTATAAAACATTAGTTTATGTATTTATAATATAGTTTCTAGAACCAATATGTATTTGATATAAATACCAATTCTTAATCTTACTCTGAATTCATTAACATAAACGACAAGCTTATTACTTTTTTTCTAAATTACTAGGCGAGTACCCTTGAACAGCGCTGGAATTTTCTAGCAGCAAACAACAATGGTTGTGATAATAATAATCAAAATGCATAGAGACGGGATATCTAGCACGTGATAATCAAAATGTAATTGAAAAAGATTATAACATGCGACAATTCAACTCAAAGCAAAAATATTAAAATGAATCAAAGAACATATAAAAACATTTAGTGAAAGATAAAATAAAACAACACATCAATTATAAGATAAGATAACAAACAATGAATGTTATTCATCCTGTAAAACTTCTTAGTACACGATATCTGAGGTGTAGACTCCTTCTTGACTGAACTCTTGGACTGGCTTCACTAATACCTTTGTAGTCCTACGTGATACCCCTCTAGAAAACACAACATAAAGCTGGCCATGCGAGAAAACAGAGTCCGCCAAATAGACGACCACATTTGGAATTGTCCAGCAAATACATGTACCTAGCAGCAGCAGTGGATAGTTTTCGACAATTTTGGTTGCATCAATATTTATGTGTGCGCACATTCAGTCCTTAGAAAAACAGTTATGTAGGTTATTGATGGCTCTGGTGTAACTTATCGATAAATGTCAATGACGATGGCCCGTGTTGCTCATTGTTTAGCGATGGTAGTTAGTGACATTGTCGCTTGGAAGGCACTTTCATGGTTTTAAACTACTTTATGTAATCATAATTTCAATATGAACCAAAATTATTACCAGAGGTTGAGATTTAGGAGAAGTACTTTCGTAGAACTTGACATTTAAAGACTCTTCTACTTTTATTGTTTCTTTATTTAAAATTATGTATGTTTTATTCTTTGGTGAGTATCCTAAGAAATACCTTCGTTAGATTTAGGATCGAATTTTGTGAGATAGTCTTTTGTGTTTAGAATAAAGCATTTGCTTCCAAAGACTTTAAAATAATCGAGAGATGGCTTTTTACCTATAAATAACTCATAAGGAGTCATACCTAAGAATGGTCGAACTAAGATCGTAGTTAAGATGTATGTAGATGTGTCAACGACATTAAACCAAAAAAATTTAGGAATTGATTGTTCATTTAAGATCGTAGTTAAGACGTATGTAGATGGTCTAAAGTACGATTCTTACGTTCAACTACCCCATTTGATTGCGGAGTACGTGGAGTCGAGAAATTATGAGTAATACAATGAGCATCACAAAAAGCTCCAAATTATACTTCATTATCAAACTCCCGACCATGATCCATACGGATTGACACAATTATTGGAGAAGCTTGTTGTTTTTGAATTTTCTTACTTAAATTTCAAAATTATCAAAAGTTTCAGTTTTATTTTTCAAAATCTAGTTCATGTATACCTTGAGAAGTCATCAAATACTACCAAAGTGTAGAAGTTTCCTTCATAACTTTGAATAGCCGATGGACCAAACAAATCGATGTATAGAAGTTCTTGACACTTAGTAGTTGAAACCACGTTTTTAGCTTTATGACTTGCATGGACTTGTTTTCCTATATTACAAGCATTACAAAAATGTTTTTCGTATTTAGTTTTGTTAAGTTTCTAACTAGCTCTTTAGATGGTAGCGATTGAATAAGTTGCATATTGGCGTGACCCAATCTTTGATGACACAGATTCGAAGTATCATCTATCAAAGTTAGACAAAGTTAATCTTTAGGAGAGTTACCGATTTTCATTACAAAAAGACCATTTTCCTAACCCAATACCGTCTTAAGTATTTTACTTCCGGTTTCACTAAATAAAACTTCACACTTTTTATCCACTATTGACTAATACTTAATAAGTTAAATCCTAGATTATCTACGTGACAAACATCATTAATGGTTATAGAGTTATGCGAGATTGTACCTTTTCCAATAATCTTGCTTTTGCCATTACCAAACACTACATTATCCACGTCACAAGCGTTGTATGATGAGAATAGTATTATATTATATTATATTATATTATATTATATTATATTATATTATATTATATTATATTATATTATATTATATTATATTATATTATATTATATTATATTATATTGTATTATATTATAGGGAGGTGATATCTCCACATAGGAATTTACTTCATACACATACATTTAGTGAGACCCACTTATATTTTACAAATAAAATTTATGTAGGCCCTACAAAAATTATGTATATGAAGTAAATTCCTATGTAGAGATATCACTACCCTATATTATATTATATTATAATATATTATATTTTGTCATATCATATCATATCATATCATATCATATCATATCATATTATATTATATTATATTATATTATATTATATTATATTATATTATATTAAGTTAAATTCACCAAATTATATTACAAGTTAATAAATGATACTTCGTACACATTTAAGTATAAATAGGCTTATGATGTGCATGGATTGCAACACGCACTACGTTTTACCTCTCGAGGGATCTCGAGAAGCTTGCAATCCCCACCAGGCAGTGTACCTGACCGATGTAGTATAGTGAAGTGGCAAGTACCGGGGGATTGATCGTTCTCTCACAGGGAATAGTGTTCGTTAGGCCAAAAGCTACTCTAATCTAGGTCTAAGGGTGGAGGAAGATTCTTTTTGTATTTTTATATTTTATGAAAGCAGTAAAATCTCTGGTTTTGGAGGATAGGGCGGAATTAGTTGCTAGTCAACTAACCCAAGTTATCTACTTCTAAGCTACTTATATTTTTGTATTTTTTTGTTTTAGAGAAAATCAGTGGTGGAGAATAGTGTTTACTTAGATTTCATTACTCCCTAACTATCTTTTACCATGTAATTAGTATGTTGAGTTTGCGTGGATGACGGGTGTATTCCTAACAAGTCGTAGGGAGTGCGTTCAATTCCCTAACTCTATAAGTTCCTACCTCACTCTATGACGATACGTCAAGCATCCTATCATGAGCTCACCGATAGCAACCTATGCATGAAATACTACCTTAAAATCGATAACGCACATACGATTCACGTTTCTAAAGACGTTCAAGCTTGTTACCGTATAGGAGATTAGCCAGTTTTCTCTAGTCTAACGTAGATGAAACATTCATCCAAATACAATCACAACATACACATCACATGATAATCAATAGTTAGGTTTCATTAGATCTAAGCAAACACAAAGTAAATTAGCCTAGCATGTTAAAAGAAAGACAAGTACAAGCATAAATCACACAACACATAGACATATTGTATGAATAAAGACTTATCTTGGATTAAACATGCAAGTTAGAGGGGTTAGGATACCCTCTAAGGTCACTAATACACGAACTAGGGTTTAACCCTAAAGTTCTTCACACCAAAATTCGACTCTAGTTCTCCAAAGTTATATAAAGTAAAGAAAAATCGTTCTATATATATAGAAAACGCGGGCTGACGGCGTCAACCCAATAGGTGACGTCGTCAGCTCGGCGATTAGGGTTTTCAGACGGCCTTCCTTGACGTGGTCATAATTGCTGGTTCCAGATCTGACGGCCTTGGTTGACGGCGTCACCAATTTGCACTACGAACTCTCTGGCCCGTCACGAGTATTTTTCCAATTCTGGACTTCACTTGTTCCTGACGGCGTCACCTTGTAGAGTGTGACGGCGTCACCTTCTGTAATCTTCAAGGTCTTTTGAGTTTTTGTTGTTTTCCGCACTTTTTCACTCCGAAAACGCCCGAAAATGCTTCTTTTGTGATTTTCCCTTCAAAAGTACCTAAAATGAGAAAAGAAACGACTTTGGGTGAAATCCAAACCAAAAACATACGAATTAGGACTCAAACCGACCCCTAAAAACGTAACATTTTTCGTCTCATCAAATACCCTTACACTTGAGATTTGCTTGTCCTCAAGCAAATGCGCTTTTATTCCCAATTGAAAAACAAGTTAGAGGTCATTTAATGCGAACTTAAAAGTAATTACAAGATTTAGTCGTTCCGCTTTACTCAAAATAAGCACGGAGAAAATATACTAGCACCTCTCATGTAGTGTTTGGATACTCACATCTCTCGGTTGATAATATGTAGATATAATGTAAAGGAAATGGACAATATCACTCACTACCTGTCATAATAAATAGATTACCATAGGCTTGAGAGAGGATCAAAACCTTCTCCACTAAGGCGTAAGCACCTAGGATAACTATCAAAGAGGGCTTTACAAAAGGGTTATAACGGGAGGTTTAGGGATATGGAAAAACACGGTTTGGTTGGATAAGGGATAGTTTACTGGTGGCTAGTCAATCATCTTATTTAGTTACATATACAAGTGGCGTTGCCAAGCCAAGACTAGACTCAATCTTAAACTATCAAAAACAAAACAAAACAAAACTAAGAAATAAAAGATAGGTGTGGATGGTAGTCCGTATGTTTTTTCTTTTCTTTTCTTTTTCTAATTTTTTTGTATTTTTCGATTTTTTTTTTTTTTTTTGCATACCTTTTTACCCTACCATCCAAAATAATACATCAATGGGGATTAAGCTTTCCCCTTACACTTGAACTTTTACATACTTTACATTTACTATTCTACGACTCGAATTGAAATAATTAAAACACTTGGAGTACTTTTGAAAACGTTTAGCACATATGGGGGTAATAAATGATGTTCTTCCCCATTACTCCATAACACTAGTACTTTACCCATGAGTCCCAATCATCCCAAAACAATATGTACAAGATATGACTCGACTTAGCAACAACGTAACTAATTAGATAATTGACAAGGGTTTAACAAATAACAATAATGCACTAAAGGTGAGTGCATACAAGGTAGGCTAAGGCGATTTGGTTGCACATTTGGGGTGGATTGTAAACAAATTCTTCCTTTAAGTATGATGCTTAAAGTTAGAAACGAAAGGGATAGGCTCTGAGGGGTGTACTAGGGGTATCGTGTACCAAAAATGGGTACATCGCAAAGGTGTGGGAGAATTACTTGACCAATGTAGCCAATGTAATTATAATACAGGTTTAAAACAAGGGTTATCCTAATGCCTCTTATCATGTAGTTAATCCTAATCTACACGAATGTAGTCTCACTTGTGGACTCGGAATGGTCACTAACGCAAGTTCTAGAATCTAAGTATTACCGGTACACACATGGGCACTAAAGTTGAGTGCTTCTCTTCCTACCAATTCTAGGGGTGAACCTCACATATTTGGGTGGAAAATTTTTGGTGGTACGGTTTTTTGTGCTAGTCATAAATTCTCCTATCCATGAGACGCTTATTAGGACTAAAGTTTCACTCCTAAATAATGTAAAAAATTTTAAATTTGCGCTAAAATTACCCTAACGAGTGTTTCTCTCAGTTTTATTACACAATTACTATCAAACAAGCAAAAATCAAGCATAATGGTATCCTATGAGGTATCATTAATCTACCCTTATTTACCCCCCTTACACTTAAGTTGAACATTGTCCCCAATGTTCGAAAATAAGGAATGGAAAAGATAAAAGGTTAAAAGAATGAAATCGGATACTCCCCTGATTCGTTCTTTATGCAAGTGAAGTAACACGGTTAGATCCTCCTCCAAGAAGACGAACTATCAAAGCTTCCCTTCCAGTATATGCATCATCTTCTTGTCCTAAATAACCTGTTAGCATGGAAACACTACAAGAAACCTCGCGTAAAATCGGCGGCATTATTCATATATATATAGACGTATACCTAGAAAGCAAGTAAGATATAATGCTTGTGGAATGATTTTTCTACAGATTTCCTGGAATTCATAAGAGAGATTTTAACAAACATACAAGTTCCGTTAGTAAACTTTAATCAACAAATAAATTCCAGATTTTTGCACCTGACGTCGTCAGGTATTAACTCCTGACGCCGTCAGAGTGTTCTGACAGAAAGTTTAAGTTGAGTTTCCGGAAAATTTCTTGGAAAACCTTTGTCTCAATTCCTGGGAATTCTGCAGAAAAAATCATTATGACTCGATACAAGCATTTGACTCTAACAATTACGAATATGTAAACTAATTTCATTGTTATGATTCATGTTCATTCGTTCTATATTAACCGATTTGGATGTCTCTTACACTTAGCTTTTGCAAAATACCTTTATATGTGATTAAGACGAAGTTAAAAACAAAATAAAGCATTTTCACAATTTAGTTTGAAGCATGAATCAATAGCAAGAAATATAATTTACATACGGAAGCAAATACACACAAAGACACACAAAACATGGGTTGCCTCCCAAGAAGCGCTTTTCTTTATTAATGAGTCTTGTAGCTAGACTCGAGGCCTTGCCTCGTTACGTGACTTCTTGTCCGGTTGTGTACTCCGGACCTAACTCTAGACACTCTTTATAGAATCCTATTATTTTTCTCATGACGTAGTCTACTCCTCTACGCTTATCCTCTTCATTCCTATAGTAGACCGCTTGCTTATGTTCTTTCTCAAGGTCCGATAAAAGCCGGTATTGCTCTATCTTATATGGCATTTGGTAAGCTATTTCCTCGGTCCCTTCCTTGAATTTAACTATCCCTAGGGATGGGTCATAACTCATCTTAGAGGCCTCAACAAATGGTCTCCCAAACACTACTTGAGTTAGGCAATCATCAATTACCGGTCGAATATCCTCAACTATCACAAAATCGGTGACATAGGTGAAGTTGCCTACGAATACATGAAGTCCCTTGACCCTACCCACAAAATTGCTTATATATCGGGTATTTGGCAACATCCTAAATCCTAGTGGGTCTCTTTTTATCAAGTTGTAGTAGGCTCTACTCATGATGTTGATGGGGGACTTAAGGTCTATGTAAGCTTTCCATGCATGAAGATGCCCTATGTTGCATGGTATGTTGAGGTTAGATGGGTCACCTGCTTTGATGATTGGATTACCTAGGAAGTGTGGTGTCTCGGGGCTATCAAACAAGTCCTTATGATATTCCTTTTCTTCATTGGTGGGCCACCTATTGAAGTATTCGACTTCACTCTCTACGTCATCTACCTCCTTATTCTCAATCACCTCGGATTCTACGGTCTCAACCTTAGGGTCACTATCGTCCTTATTTTCATCATCCTCTTCCCTAGTAATTGGCTTAATAGTGACAACGTTGACAAAGTGGACATTCTTGGATGATGATGGGTCCTTAGTGGGAGATCCGCTAGTTGTGCTCCTAGTGTCCTTATTCGAGGGTGTCAACACTTGGTTGGTGAAAGCTTTCAACAAGTTGTCGAGTTTATTGGTCATCTCGCTTTGTTGTTGTTTGAAATCGGCTTCAAACCTAGACAATCGAGCTTCTTGAGATGCCATAAAGCTAGACATTAATCCTTCGAAATCGTTGGAAGGATTGTTGTTGGAGTTGCGGTTTGAGGGTGCACCGCTTGGTTGGAAACGGTTAGGTGGGTTGGAAGGGTTGCCTTGAGGTTGTTTCCACCTAAAGTTCGGGTGATTCCTCCAAGAGGGGTTGTACGAATCACCGTATGTGTTTTGCTCGGGCTTGAAAGTGTACCACTTATCTCCCGCTCCGTCGGTACGCGAGGATGCGTAGTCCGCAAAAGCTTGTTCGGGGAGTTCCTTGCAATCGCGAGTGTCGTGGGGACCTCTACACAATTCACAAGAAGAAGTGATTTTGTTCACTTGGCTTGAAGGTTTAGGAGCTTCGTAGGATTTCATTAGATACTTGACTTGGTCTTCAAGTTCCATGATCCTACGGTCGGAAGTGCTTGAGTTATTCGAAGGCAAGGATATTGCCTTGACCGTTTTGTTCAAATCACGGGGATCGTTCCAACTTTCGTTGTCAAAGAGAGCAAGCTCGTCTATGAGTTCCCATGATTCCTCCGCACTTTTATCACGTAGCTTACCACCGGCCGCTTGGTCAATGGTTCGCTTTGTGGAGGGGTTGACGTGGTCATAGAATATTTGGACTTGGAGCCAAAGTTCTATGCCATGATGAGGGACTTTGTGAAGTAGGTCTTTGAATCGGCTCCATGCCTCATAGAGAGTTTCGCCTTGATGTTGTTGGAACATCAAGATGTCGCTCCTAAGTTTGCTAGTTCTCCCCGGTGGGAAAAATTGGGCAAGGAAGAGAGTGGTTAGGTCGTCCCAAGTGGTGATGGATCCTGCGGGTAAGCGCTCAAGCCATTGACTAGCTTGGTCACGTAGAGAGAATTGGAATAGGCGTAGTCGGGTGGTCTCTCGGGTGTCAACACTAAGGTCTATGGAATCTACGATTTTGAGGAAATCCTTAAGGTGTTGATTTGGGTCTTCGGAACGAAGCCCATGGAATGCGCATCCGCTTTGCACCAACCGGATGGTGTCGGATCTCAAGGGTGTCACATTGGCTCCTTGGTTGAGCTCAATGGTGTTTCGATAGCCTTGGTGGCTAGGTCGGGAGTACTCTCCTAAGGTGCGGGCTCTAGGAGGTGGGTTTAGTTGAATTGGGTTGTTGGGATCAAGGATATTACCACCTTCCATGATGGCGGATGGTAATGGTTACGAACACAAGCACGAAGAATGAGATAGACTAAAGGGATCCTAGAAAAATAAAACAAAATCTCACTAGAAAGGAGTCTAGTGAGTAGACCTAATTAAGAATAAAAATTAACCTAAACAATAACTATTCCCCGGCAGCGGCGCCAAAAACTTGATGCGCGTGGATTGCAACACGCACTACGTTTTACCTCTCGAGGGATCTCGAGAAGCTTGCAATCCCCACCAGGCAGTGTACCTGACCGATGTAGTATAGTGTAGTGGCAAGTACCGGGGGATTGATCGTTCTCTCGCAGGGAATAGTGTTCGTTAGGCTAAAGGCTACTCTAATCTAGGTCTAAGGGTGGAGGAAGATTCTTTTTGTATTTTTATATTTTATGAAAGCAGTAAAATCTCTGGTTTTGGAGGATAGGGCGGAATTAGTTGCTAGTCAACTAACCCAAGTTATCTACTTCTAAGCTACTTATATTTTTGTATTTTTTTGTTTTAGAGAAAATCAGTGGTGGAGAATAGTGTTTACTTAGATTTCATTACTCCCTAACTATCTTTTACCATGTAATTAGTATGTTGAGTTTGCGTGGATGACGGGTGTATTCCTAACAAGTCGTAGGGAGTGCGTTCAATTCCCTAACTCTATAAGTTCCTACCTCACTCTATGACGATACGTCAAGCATCCTATCATGAGCTCACCGATAGCAACCTATGCATGAAATACTACCTTAAAATCGATAACGCACATACGATTCACGTTTCTAAAGACGTTCAAGCTTGTTACCGTATAGGAGATTAGCCAGTTTTCTCTAGTCTAACGTAGATGAAACATTCATCCAAATACAATCACAACATACACATCACATGATAATCAATAGTTAGGTTTCATTAGATCTAAGCAAACACAAAGTAAATTAGCCTAGCATGTTAAAAGAAAGACAAGTACAAGCATAAATCACACAACACATAGACATATTGTATGAATAAAGACTTATCTTGGATTAAACATGCAAGTTAGAGGGGTTAGGATACCCTCTAAGGTCACTAATACACGAACTAGGGTTTAACCCTAAAGTTCTTCACACCAAAATTCGACTCTAGTTCTCCAAAGTTATATAAAGTAAAGAAAAATCGTTCTATATATATAGAAAACGCGGGCTGACGGCGTCAACCCAATAGGTGACGTCGTCAGCTCGGCGATTAGGGTTTTCAGACGGCCTTCCTTGACGTGGTCATAATTGCTGGTTCCAGATCTGACGGCCTTGGTTGACGGCGTCACCAATTTGCACTACGAACTCTCTGGCCCGTCACGAGTATTTTTCCAATTCTGGACTTCACTTGTTCCTGACGGCGTCACCTTGTAGAGTGTGACGGCGTCACCTTCTGTAATCTTCAAGGTCTTTTGAGTTTTTGTTGTTTTCCGCACTTTTTCACTCCGAAAACGCCCGAAAATGCTTCTTTTGTGATTTTCCCTTCAAAAGTACCTAAAATGAGAAAAGAAACGACTTTGGGTGAAATCCAAACCAAAAACATACGAATTAGGACTCAAACCGACCCCTAAAAACGTAACATTTTTCGTCTCATCAGCTTATTTGATTAACAATAGCCAATTCAAGTTTTAAAGTTGCAAATCATGGCTCCATGGCCACCATGTACTTCTGAAGACCAAAAGTATGATGTTTACAAGACCTGGCCAGAGCTGCTTGGAGTTACTGGATATGAAGCTTGCAAAGTAATTGAGAAATGGAATTCAAACATTAAAGCTGTACCAATAGTGTGGAACATGATACGCACAATGGATTGGTGTACCAACAGGGTTTGGGTGAATCTCGATAAACCTGATGGAGTTGTTGTTGAAGTCCCTAAGATTGGCTAAGTTTTTTGCTAAACATGTAATAGTAAAAGTATAAATAAATGGTTTATAAAACCATAAATAATGAATAAATTGAAGTATTTTGCCTATTATTATTCGCTTCATTTATAATTTTATGATGATTTTCATTTTACAATTTTATTTTGTTATACTAATAGATTTATAAGTTTACAAGCATGACAAGTGCTGTTATACCTTTTAGATATAAAGTTTCACAATCAATGAATGAAGTGTTATTTTCACGATTTGGATTTAAAATTCTGGCTTTATACCTTGAAGCAGTACCTTTAAGAAAATTATGAGTTTGGTAGCAAACGTTTAGGAGTGCTTTGAAGCAACTATAAACTACCGGTTAGCGTTTGGCCCAAAATGTTTGTTTGAAACAAGTAACTAGGATGCATACTTTTCTAAACGCTCCAAATCAAATCCAAACACAACTTCTATTAGCATTAACGAGCATGTTACATTTTCACTTACTAATTATGAAAATACAATTATGTTACCAAATGTTTATAAAAACAAACAGATTCCTGCTACTGCTTACTGCTACCACTTAATGCTACTGCTTCATAGTACCACTATTTTCATCATTACTCAAGATAGATGAGTTTTATGTGGTTTATATTGGTCCTAATATCTCCCCCCATCTCTCTCATTTTACTCTACATTTCAAAATAACTAATTTGACATCAAAAGATTAGAGATTATGTACATACCAAAAGTTTCTTGTATATAAATATATTAATTCTAGCCACTCATATTTTATATTAAAAAAATCACTTTCATCCCTCTTATTTAAAAGAGTAATATATGTAAAACATTTAAACGTTAAGCCAAAAAATTACACTATCTCAACGAATATTTAATTATCTTTCTATTAGCGGAAACTTTGATATACTTTCGGGAAAAAAAAGTTGTCATTTTTTTCACGTATTTTTAGTCTTTTTTTCGTCGTTTAAAATGCATGAGAAATCACATGTGTTTGATATACATATATTTCTATTAGCACATTATATTTGAAATTGTAAATTAGTGCAATTAATCCGTCCAAATTAGATAAGTTAAGTTATAAAACATTAGATTATGTATTTTTTGGGTTTTAAAGTTAACTCTACTTCTGTGATATCTCTACTGCTGGCAGACAACTCTACTGCTAGATATCTCTACTGCTGAGACTCTACTGCTGGAAGAATACTGCTGTATTATCTCTGCTGCTTAGTGATAAGTTTGTATACACGTCTTTATATTTATAGTAAAGATGTCTTGTAATATTCTATTGTGTTAGAATATCTTTGTCTTGTGTAGGAAGTTGATGTAAGCCCGTAGGGTTCCTTGGTGTATAAAAGGTGATCCTAGGGTTAGTCTAGAGTACGTATTATTCTAGTATTCATACACTTCAAGGTTGTAAAACCCTAGCACTATTCAGAGTGCTCGTATTAATTATATTGAAGTGTTTAAGGTGTGAATTACCTGTGTTCGCATTCTTCTTAAGTTAATTACTATATTCCGCATAGTGATTAAGGTTACATACAAGTCAGCTTCTATACATTATTGTCTTGGTTTATCTAAGATAGTAATACTAGATCAACTGCTCAACTGGGATCAACAAGTGGTATCAGAGCTTGTGATCTAGAAGCTGTGATCAAGAAGAACTCAACCAATTCACTTACTTTCTTTTCAACACAACTATAGCAATGGGTGATGAAACTCATATGGTGACTGCCTCCAAGGTTCCTATGCTGAAGCAAGGTGAGTACCAGTTATGGAAGATGAGAATAAGGCAATACATCCGCATGATTGACTACAAGATGTGGGATGCTATTGTAAATGGTACTCAAACCACAGTGAATGTTGATGGTGCCTCTGTTTCTATCAAAGGCAAGGAAGCTGAAGATCTCAAGAAGTTGGAGATAAAGGCACATAGTATTCTTTTAATGGGAATACCTAATGAATTTCAGCTTGACTTTGAAGAAATTGAGACTGCTAAGGGACTTATGGATGCTGTAGAGACAAGATTTGGTGGTAATGAGGCCACTAAGAAGGTCAAGAAGAATGCTTTGAAGCATCAATTTGAGAACTTCATTGCTCTCAGTGAAGAAACTCTTGATGGTACTTATAATAGGCTTCAATGACTTGTGAGTCAACTAAAGCTTTCTGGATACATCATCCCTCAGGAAGATGTAAATCTTAAATTTGTTAGAAGCCTTGCACCAGAATGGAGCATGCATACTGTTGTGTGGAGAAACAAGGATGACTTTGATACAATGAGCTTGGATGATCTATACAACAACTTGAAGGCTTATGAGCCTGAGTTGAAGGCTACAACAAATTCTTCTACATCAGCTGCTCAAAACATTGCTTTTGTTTCTGCTAAAGGTAATAATTCTTCAGAGACTCACTCTGCTGCTTATG
>LBNU01007843.1:8733-52504 GCA_014162995.1 Artemisia annua
TTTTTTTTCAACCATAACATGATGGCTATGTTGTTTTGATTCTCTCTTTGTAGTCACGATAAAACATCTATTGTTTTTGTAAATTACATGAGAGTTTGAGAAATTAACAATAGAATATGACATATTTTTCGTTATGTAATCACAATAGAACATTTATTGTTCTTGTAAATCACAATAGAGATTAATAATAATAGAATTCAAAACTATCCATAGGATGATAATAATTTATAAGAAAACTATAACTCCGAAACCAATTTTGATAATAAACTGTTAAGGCATCCCTAGTTTCAAGAGTCAAATTATTTGAGTGGCATAAAAAAACGAATTTAACATACAAAAAATTTCCTATGATTTGTTAATATTCATATATTACTTAAAGTGATTATTGAAGACAAGAAGATCACTTACCTTTTAATAATATTAACTCGTATGGAATAGAAAACATACTCTGACAATGGTTTCAAGTTTCAGCCGTCAAAGCCAATTTTATTTTGGAGCAAACTTCGTGCTGATAACGTGTTATAAATAGAGTACAATAATAAACAACATGAACACAAGAATGAGATGAGGGAGAATTCTTATTAAGTGGTAATCCAAGAGGTTACATTAAGGGTGTATTTATAAGATACAAACCCAGATATGATGAATAGACATCACCTATAAGCCCATAAGCCCATATTTACAATAACTTTTTTTTTCCCCAGATTACGCGACTGAGTATTATTTATCAAAGTCTTTTTTTTTTTTTTTTTTTTTTTTTTTTTTAATTATAATCAGGATATCCATTTTTTTCCTCTTAATAATTATAGTTTACACTTCAATTCGAGCTTTCGTAATTTCGCAGCTAGAATTGCTGGAGGGTATTAGGCGATATATTATAAGGCCCGAGCCTGTGTTTGGGTTTAGGTCCATTAGGTTGTACTCTATTTATAGTTTGGCTAATAATTATTAAGCATAACATTTAGCGGGCTCTACGGAGCCCAAGTTTTGTTTCTAGCCCACATGGAAATATGGAATTTTGGGTTTTCCTACCCGACCCGAGCTGTTCACCTAAACTCAGACCTTCTCCTTCTCTTAGATTAGGTAGATCAATTTTTTTGTCAGCTGGAGCAACTTTATTATGTGAAGAGACTGTGTTTGAGAATTTGCTTTATTATTGTGGTGTTGGTGTATGCAAGTACATTTGGGTTCTTATTTTAGGTGTGCAGATTTTTAAGTTTTATTTCACTTGCTGATGTTACGATAATTTAAGATGCCTTTTGTTTAAGTTGTATGGTGCCTAAGTGCTTTCTGCTTATATGATCATCATGCTTATATCAAGTCAGCTATTTGCAGTATCCTAGGATGAATTGTTGTTTTTCCTTCCCTTTTTTTAGGTGCTTTTATATATAAGTTCTTGCTTTTTTACAACAAGTTCTGACCTTTTTTTTTTTTTTTTTTTTTTTTTGTTTATTGTGGTTGTTTTTTTTTGTTTTTGTTTTTTTTTTTTTGTTTTTTTTTTTTTTTTTTTTTTTTTTTTTTTTTTTTTTTTTTTTTTTTTAATAAAAAAAACTAATCATGAAATTATTTGTACATGATATTTCATACAACATTATTGCTTTTTATTTGTCCCTATAAAAAGATTCACAATTTTTTTCTCCGTATAAGCTGCTTCTAATAATGATAGCCCTGTTGTTATCTCATATAGGAAGCTGCTCTCAAAAAAGAACATCCAGGATTCGCTTTTGGTTGCATCAGTCCGAAAAAAGCAGGATGTATTTGATGTTTAAGGTACATCCTATTTCTAACTCTTGATAATGTATCATGTGGTGTATATATATTGTTAATGATTAAATGTGTGTTTGTGGCAGGTGTCCAGAGTATGATGGTGCAGGGTACGTGGGCAAATCACATGAGGGGGAATACAGCTACGGGCTTCTGTTATCGTGAATAATAGGGTAGTTATTTACAGGCTAAAATGCAATAATCAGATAATAGACTAGCATTATTGTTGCTGAAATGAATAAGTTAGTTAGTTTTCCTCAGTTTTTTTATTATGTTACGCAGATATGCGATATGGTTGCGCTATTGGATTCAGGGTTATTTGGGATTCCGATGGTGGGGGCCGATATATGTGCCTTTTCTCAAAACACGACTAAAGAACTTTGCCAGCGATGGATTCAGGTACACATTGTGACATGTTGCATTATCTTGAGTAATGGGTCAAAATGGGTTGAGATTGCTTATTAAACTACTTATCTACTAAGAAAATAAGTAAGTACTTGTTGTTTTTTTTTAAGTAAAAAATTCATTACGATCATCAAATGAGGCATACATAGACTCAAAAGAAACAGAAATGGGTTGAGATTGCTTATTAAACAAACTGCTTATCTACTAAGAAAATAAGTAAGTACTTATTGTTTTTTTAAAGTAAAAAAATTCATTACGATCATCAAATGAGGCATAAGTAGACTCAAAAGAAACAAAAACTATTTTATCATTTATGTTTTCCGTCACAAAGCCGGTTGAGTTAACGTGAACATTTATCTTGAGTGAAGTTACATAAAGTTATATTAAAGTGTACTAATATGGTACAAAAAAAAAAAAGAGTCCGTGTGAACCTTTAATTGTTCAAAGTTGATAACAATATAAGCCTCAATTTGTTCTGTCATGGCGGGTCGAAAATGCCTTCTGCATCTGCTTATGCTACGATGTTCTCATGTTTGGTTTATGTTGGGCTACGATGTTCTCATGTTTGGTTTAGGTTAGAAGCAAGCGTAAAACTTTAAAAAAAAATTAAATCTTACGGTAGCTAACTTCTAATAGTTCTGGTATAAGGTATTCTGACCATGTGATTAGTAAAAGAAAAAAAGACTTACTAGCTGAAGTGTCTTTAAGTTTTGACTTTTTTTGACACGTGACCATAAAACCATTTCCATTAATGTAGCCTAATGATAAGGTGTTCCTGAAGTCTTAGTAGAGACATGGGTTCAAGCCTCGTTGTGTGAACAATCAGTTCAGGTCATAGATTTACTTATTTATGGAAATTATTGTATGCAAAAACTCCCTTCCTCAACCATAACAAATCCAGCTGAGTTGCCAAAATACCCATCACATGCGGGCTGGGTAACGGGTTGATATGGGTTAGATTGGACCAACTAACTAACACTCCTCTGAGGCACATCAGGCTGAAATAGTATGCATAGTTAAATACCATGACGCGCCGTCGCCTTCACTCCGGCGACCATTAGTTAGTCCCATCATATCTGTATTTTGTTCATTGATTGTAGTTGTCGGGTTATCGTTTTTGATAGTTTTTGGTTCCACCAATTTCATGAAAGCTGCTGCTACAACTACTTTTGGGGCTGCTAATTTTTTCTTTTGGGATCTTTTGATTATTGATTTATGGTTTGGTTTATGGGTGTGTGTGAGCTTTAGGATTTACTTTGTATCAGTTTCTTTTGGCTACATTAAGCTACTTGTGGCGAAAAGCTTATAGTTTTTCTTTATCGAGTTTGAGGTCTGACCTATTTTTTTTGGCTGTTTCTAATTACGTTTTGCATATGATCTACATTTGAAAGCTATAGCAAAACAGATGGGTGGGGTTTTAGTATTTGATTATAAGATTTGTCGATTTTGTTTATTATGTTGTTTGGAATACCTTCACCCCATCTATTGCCCAAAAATTTATTAGTGTTGGTTAAATGAAATTGCAGGCTGGGCCATTACTAGCTCGAGGTATGGAAGATGTGATCTTTCAGCAAATTGTCGACTCCGTGGCTACAATGACAGTGCGGTGGCCTTCTCATGCGCTGCAACATCACTACAGCTATTGAGGGTGTCAAGCAAAGCCTTGAGAAGTAAAGCTCATATCTTTATTATTAAGGTTACAAACTTTTAAGTATCACATTTTTTCCCGTGCTACTGTTGGATTGCAGCATGTTAGATAATTTAGTCACTTATTGTTTCTTTTGCACGTGTCATTGAGCTAAAACACTTTTTTCGAATTTCAAAATAACAGTATTAAGTGTAAAATTTGATGACGCTAGAAGTTATCTTAATTTCATACTCATTTGTTTCGCTTGAACTTATAAATAGTTCACGCCGTTAGGGATGAAAAAGGGGTGTTTGGGACTGCTTATTAGAAGTGGTCGTTGTTTTTAAAGTCATCTGTTTGGAGTTGCGGATTCGATGCCCAATCCCAAACGCCCTCAAAACAACGTATCTTTTATATTTGGGTGACGTTTTCTGATGTATAAGGGATGTTTAGTAGCTTATCAAGAAGCTTATAAACAGTTTCTACATTACCAATGCAATAAAAATGGTGGGTTCTGTTATACGATAATCAATGATGATGTTATTTTTTGATATTAAGAGTGTTTGGGATTGGGATTTCGGAAGTCATTATATAATTATTAGAGGTGTTTGTGTTAGATCATTTGTCAGGAATATGGTCGTATTTTGATATCGAAAAGGGTTTTTGAAATTTCAGCCTAGCGCCTAACACCATGCGAGTGAATACTTTCAATAAAGGATTAATGTCTCTTCTCAAGATTCTTGAACGAGTTTCCAGTTGTGTGTAGCTGAGTACATATGTTGTCTGCGTTTTTCAAATATTGTCTGAATGAAGCTCTTCAAAAGCAGGAACTCCAATCTTTGTGTCACCAAATATTGTGCAACCAACGGAAAAGGTGGGATTTTTAAGCTGCGAGAGAGAAAGTGTATGCATACTTCTTAAAATGGTTTACCAAACGCTGTTTGCGATGAACATACATATGTATTCCTATTATTATACATTAGGATATAAAGATGGTCACCATGTTTGGATAAATACCATATTTTAAGGTTTCTAAAGGCTATATGCAAAAATTCACCCCAAAAGGTCATCCGTAGTATGTACTGCACATAAAATATGCTCAAGGTATTGTTTTATGTGAATAGCTTTCCTTAGCAAAGAACCTAAATAGTCAGTTTGCTATGTGTGCAACAACTGATTTGGGTGTCCTTTTAGGATACTATTTGTGGGACTCACTTTGGTTTGGTAACTGAAAGCCCAAGTAGACTTTAAAGTATTTGCCGAAAGACAGATGAAATCGACTAAAAATCTGCATCTTCGACGCGTATAATACTTATGTAGCCAAACACAGGACTAAATGTAAGAAAGGTAAAATAGTTCGTTACCTCTGCAACGCGCCGTCACAAAAAACTTATAACGAAACACACATAGCAATAAAAATTATGACAAAAACCCGCAGCAACGCACGGGCTGTCATACTCGTACAATATACCTACGGGGATCTATGTAATCTAACATATAATAGGGAATGCTCAAATCTTACCGATGTTGGACATAGAACTATAGAAGAGAATGACGAGAATGTTGTAACGTGAAAAAGGTTTATGAGGAAGAATTTTGTATGTGATTTATAAAGGTTAGAGGGTATATGACTTGAACAGATAACCTCGTGAAGAATATATTAGTGTCCTTTGTTTCAACATGCAAATTTCTTTTTTTCATGAAATTATATTTTTTTAGTTCTAAAAAAATGAATTTAAAGAAAAAAATGATTGTTAGATAGTCAACTGCTATTCTTTTTTGTTTCCTTCCACTCGCGCAAGCTAGTGGTCTGGCTCAAAAACTCGCGCAACTCAACTTCAGTGTCGCGCAAGCAAACGTAGTGAACTATAGTATACATTAAGCTTCAGATACATTCAGAATGGATGTTCAAGGTGTACATGGTTAATATATAACATGTATAATTTACATTTTAAACGAAATATGTATATGGTGAAAAACGATTAAGTAATGTGACGTTATAATCTTATCATAGTGATTCACCAAATAAAAGTTACTAAAAGTTTGTGATACACGCAATATAAATTATTAAAAGATATACATAAAATAATATAATGGTTAGTTAATTACATTAAAAATGATTGATTAACACTGTGGACTCATCACCAGAAGGTGGAGATGGATGTGTATGGTCTCTTTATAGCTGGAGGGATAGGTGGACTCGCCAGGTCACTATCGTTCAGGACTGGACTGGGAGCTGCGGTGGTGGCATCAATTTAGGTCTTGCGACCTGATCGTCTGGTAAGCTTAAACACTTGTTCCCTGTAGTAATTATCCCAAAACAAATTAATAGATTCCTGAGATTATTAGAAATAACTTAGGGTGGTAAACATCAATCCCATGTCAGGTATCATATGCTAAAACATAGAGTCTATCAAACGAGCTGAGTTAATATATACAGAGATACAGATGGACAAATGGTCCCAAAAAACCGATCGAGACTGGTTCACCGCCTGACCCATAGCCGTTCCCAAAACAACCCAGTCCTAAAGGGCCAAGCAAAGAATCAGCTAATTAGCCCGTGGTCTTCAATCAATGTACTTTCCAGAGCTTGTCTCGTACATAGGTGATGAAACGTTATACTCCACTAATTAACACACGGTGAAATACTATACTTTTAATTTCCTGATCCAACCCCATTTTAACCATTTACTATCCAAACACTTTGCAGGTAATAAGGCAAACTTCAGGCAGCCTTAATGGGAGTAAATTCAGAGGATAATATTTTGTTACGTGTAGGTATAAATGAACAAATGGTATCACCCAAAGTAGATTGATCCAATAACAGCATTTTAGTAAAATCTCATGCATAGCAAACTTACTTCTGTATCTGGAGGCGGTACTACGTAATCTGTGACAACACTAGCTGCCGTCACATATGTGTTTATCTCTACATACGGATAACGGATCTTTAAAGAAGTCACGTGGTATTGAAATGAAATCTTTGCTCATTTTCTGCACATATACATGGAGCTTAGAAGCCTGAAGTTTTTGTACAGCATAAGATTGACCGTAAAGATACTCATTTGACTTTGGGTGGATAGATTCCTTGCTAATGATCACTGAATTAGCAAACTCGGTAATTTCTAAGATGGTTGAGTATAAGGCGCCACGGATGTTTTTGTTAACTTCATAAACAAGCTCATGCCTGTTGCCTCTTGCCTTGAATTTTTTTAAAACCTCTCTCTCTCTCTCTCTCTCTCGCTCGCTCTCTGAGGATTGGACAAATATCTTTTTGGCCAAATTGCTATTATAGCTAGATTTGTTCAAGACATCCATCACTGCATCGGTTACGCTTAGTCCGTGATCTTTAGCTAGTTAGACTGCATGCTGAAATGTAGGTAAGAAAAGTAATGTAAGCTCCATTTTTGATGATGGCAGAAAAAAAATAAACATGGAATTACGGATGATCAATAGAAATCAAGAATTGCACAGATAGATTCAGCCAAGTGAAGTGACATAAAAAAAAGCTAGGAACAAGAATATCAGAACCTAGAATAGCTAGGTGGAAATTTGCCCATTTACTTATAAATCAGTTCATCTTGGTACTGATTTATCGTCACAGCTGAATGAGGAGCTAAAAAAGTATATGGAAAATAGGTCAAACTGGTAGAAGGTCAGCAAAAGTATATCAGAATGAACATGGCACATCCCGTAATTCATTCAACCATCAGTGCTCTCATTGAAATGAATTCAAGTAAGCATCATGCCAAAAATAACAGTATCATAAGAGACACATAAATGACATGTGTTTGTATATATACAGTGGTTGGTAAAGGAATTCTGAGGTATGAAAGGATCCAGAAAACAGACTGAGCTTTATGTTTATCAGGGCACCAGAAACAGAAGTAGCAATCACGCTCTTAGTGTGACTGCCCAGCGAAGATACGGGGCTGCAAACATAGTCGCAAAAAACGAATAGCAGCCATGGGCTATGCAATATATCACAGTTACATAATTCGAACGACGGTAACAAAAAAAGACCTTTGGCCAGTCAAACTGAGGACCGCGAGTACTCCAACTCAAGTTCCTTAACCGTTGGGTTAAAGCGTCTCTTCTTTTTCTAACCATGCAAATGCTCCCTTTTGGCATCTTTATTGCTACTATAGCCTAATCTAGCCCACTGATCGCTGAATACCCGTTACACATACATACATACATACGTACATACGTTCACATCTGTACCAAAACCGGATGATCATCACGCACTGGCTCAGAAAGGCGAACGCCACCAATGGCTGCAACCACCACCACCTGGTAAGGCTGCCCCGCCAGGATAAGGTCGTCGCCAAATTAGTCATGGTGAAATAACTAAGGTCTGCAAATATAGCAGCAAAATCGAACACCAGCCATGGCTGCAACCACCACTCGGGTAAGGTTGCCCCGCCAAGATACTGGTGTTGCTAAATCACAGTCATAAAATTTATAAAGACCGATAATTATCATCATTGCCTGTATGTATGTGTTGGGTGTTCAATAGACGAAACACCAAGAGGCCAATATCACATATCGTATAAACCGAAAAGCAATTGGGTGGAACCATAACAGGCCCAACAAAGAAAGCAGACCCTTGGCAGCAGCCGTGGCCCGAGTAAGGATTGCCCGGCAAGATACCAGCTTGAATAAATTACATGCATACCACTGAATGTGAAAGGTAATACCGAATGCATGCCAGCATTAGTAAAGCAGGTATCAACCAATCGCACCATAAGCATAAATGCAATCCACGGCAGCAAATCTAATAATTTGCCCCGCCATGGCTGCAAATCTAATAATTTGCCCCGCCATGGCTGCAAATCTAATCATTTGCAACGCCAATATAAATATCTCCCTGCCACAATGCAAACAACCTCAGCGTTAGCTCATAAGGTAACAAAATAAGCTTATCCAACCACACCTTAAGCCAATGAGCCAAAAAACATGGTTTAAGAGTATTCTCATTTTGTCAAGTTAATACTGTCCAAATAAAAGCATGTTTAGTACGCAAGGGATGTTAAATTCTCACATTCCTCAGCTAAATTCTCACTTTTTTTTTTTTTTTTTTTTTTTTTTTTCCCCCTCTTAAACACAAAGATAATCAACGGTGGACCAAGACATGCAAACAGTTGATTCAAGGAAACACCTTTCAGGGGTTATCAAATCTCGTGTGGTAAGGAAAACATGCATGTTAGATATAATCTTTAACACCACGTACAGAGTCTATCACCAACAACCTATCACACAAATGGTGAGTTATATATCTCAACAAAAACGCAACCTATACTAGTACCAGCCTCACTCTAAGGAGATTTCATATATGTATGGAATTATTAATGTGGAAATGAATCCTTTGTTTTATTGATTTTGACTCGGCAGTTAATAGTCTATATAATCACGTAGAAACGTGTAAACACACCAAATGATCATATTTTCAATTGCTTGAGTAAGTTCAGCATTAGCCACCCCGGACTTAGAGACCAACAAGTTCGATTACAATTAGGTGTTATGGTATCAATTAATCTCGTGTGCTAAGGAAAACATGTTAGATATAATCTCTAACATGTACACACTCTAAAAAAAAAAAAAAGAAGAAACCTATATACTACTACCAGTCAAACTCTAAGGAAATTTCATATAGGTGGTATTTTGTAGTGTACTAATTAGGTACATTTTGAGACCAAAGGATGTGGTGTGTTTTTTTTTGGTTTTGGCGCGAACCGAAAGTGAAAACCGTAAATATATAAAACCGAACGGACTAGGGTGGAATCGGTTTTGGGTTTACTATGGTGAGCCCAAATATATAGTAGTCCAAACTCTAAAGTACAACAAACACATGACATGCAAGTATGTATGGATGTATCAATAGTAGTACTAATTAACATAGAATATTATGGTACCTCATTGCAGCATTCTTCAAGTCTCCTCCGTACAAGAAATGAAAGAAACACAAATGGATTCAATCGTGACCATCAAAAGTGAATCAACGGCTGAATCCATGTGAACTCATATCAACCAATCACAACACACCCACCCATTCCGTACAATCCAGCAAACAAAACCAAATATATATACATTCCTCACCATCAAAATTGAATCGACGGCTCAATCCGCGTGAACTCATATCAACCAATCACAACACAGCTTGAGCTCTATAAAAGCAGCATAAACAGTAACTCACTCACTCACTCACTTCATTTTCAATTTTACATCAAAAACACACACAAACGCCATGTCGTCAAGAAGCGGATCGGCAGCACCAGCACCAGCACCACGTGGAGATATGGTTTGTAGAAAAAAATCAAATCAAATAATAATATATACTTCCAACCAAACCATGTTTCCCCTAATTAATATCTTTTTGTTTGTTTGTTTCTCATCGCAGAATCTTCAGCTGAAGATGAAAAACCCAAGCAAGGTCGCAAAGGTTCTCCTAGGAGTCCTCGAGACCGTGGAAGGTATAGTTTATACTACTTTTTTTTTTTTTTTTGCTTAAGATTAATATTAATACAATTTCATTGTTGGTGGTGGTTATAGGGGCGTATGAGTGCATCTTCAATGAGCAAGACCACACTTTGACCATAACCGCTAATTTGGATCAAGACAAAGTTGATGAGTCTTTGATCAAGAATTTGAAACATTTACAGATGGAGACTCTGAGCTTTCAAGCCACAGTGGATCCTAGGGGTGTTTAGTATAATTTGTTTGTATTTGTGGGTCACTATGTTTTTACTACAGTACTAGTTATTAAGGACATTTATTAAGGTTCCTAATTTTATTTACAAATGTTAAGTTTCACTCGTTAATTAATTAAGATTTCAGTGTTGTGTTTCCTATTTTTATTTACAAAATTTCATTTCATCATAATGGTTTTTAGCAAATGGGTGTTCACAAACTAGGCCTTGAGCTGTTAGTTATGTTTTAAAATGCTAACGACAATTGACTGTACGTTTGCCTTTAAAAAAAGATCAACTGAATTCTCTGGTTTCACTTGTTGCGACCTTCACATGAATACATTATTTTTCAATGCACGGTTCTGATGGTATTCAATCCCTTCCCACCCCCGAACAAACACCAGTAAGCGAATTGATGAACTGATTATTGGGTTCTCAATGAGTTTAGTATATTATTACTGAAAGGGAAACTGAGTACACTTTACAATAAACTAAACCCACGTATAACGTCCATTTGCAAAAGCGAAGATCCTGCGACACTGGGTCATAATCCTCTGACTTGGAACACATTTTCTGATGTCTAATGTCTAATGAACTCATGCAAATATAATAAAACATGTGACACTTAGTCATGCTCATTATTACTAACAAGTAGTGGCAACAAATATGCAAATGCTTTACTTCAAAATTTTCCGAAAAATACAACTCTCTTCAAAATCCAAAATGCTTATCAACCGTTGCATCCTACCAAAAAGAGCTTCTATAGCATCCATTTCTCGATCCGAAAATATCAAGGGGCTCCTTTGTCAAATCCAGCTGTTTTAGCTTAGGAAACTTGATGGGCAGCCAAAACCAGTTTCACGGATAAGGTGCCCCAAGAGCATGACCCTTGCCCTGACTTTGAAGAAAATATGTCTGGGAAACCAGGTCATCCAGACTTTGCAAAGCAGATCCCAAGTAAGAACTTTCACAAAAGTGGTTTCTTCAAGACTCACCTCTAAAGAAGCAGACCAGCAATTTGGCGTAGTAAAGATTTCCCTAGCACTTTAGAAACAAAGAAATAGATTAAAAAATAATGACTAATCTAAAGTTGAAACTAGTTAGTGATCTTATCAATACGATAATTAACGGGCCAGATATGTCAATTTCGACCCAGTTACTTGAGAATGGGTGGATTTAGGTTACACTCTATCTCTAATGGGTCAAATGAGTATTATTAAGAGTTGTAAAAATGGAGTTTTAGTAATCAAGTTTAACAAACCATTATAGTTTTGGACAATTCCTTGTGGCTCTGTTAAAACAATCCCTCAATGTTTTGTCTGTCTGTCAATGAACAATTACAGAAGCATTATACCGTAGTTTAAATGGTTCACATTCAAAGCACTAAAAGAAAAATTGTTAATTAAAAACCTTTAAAGTCCTATTGAGGTAATCGGTATAATTCATCCACAGATCACCGGATATTGGAAATTCAGTTGTTGCACGTTCATATAAGCTTTTAACTCGAGCAGGATCTCCAGATTGTTCAAAATTCAAATAAGCCTGCAGTAAAAAGACAGATATCAATAATCCAATAATGGTATGCAATTGCCCCGGTAATTGCAAAATATAACGCACAATAAAGCTTTGAAGGCGTTCTGTATCAGGCACGTCACTTCTTACAATCTTTTCTTCGTATCAGCACGTTCAGTCAACATATCTAAAGCCTTCTGATATGCAGAAGCAACATGAGGGGAAATTCCGTCTGTTGTGCTATTTGTGACATCAAGAGTATTCCCATGTTCAGCCTCCCAAGTCTTGTAGGTGAGAAGAGTTGACCTCAGGTCCCCATGGGGAATAGACAACTGACGATGGAACAAATTTCGAATTCTTTGAACCTGTTTTTCCCTTGACTGTAAACCAAAATTAAAGCAACCTGAGATATAGAAATGGAAGATAGACATAGCAAGCATTGCAATGTTTATAGTACAAAAATATTTGCTAACAATTATTTATAATTCAATATACCAAAGGTTAAACAGACTAGATCATTAATCACTTGTCTTTGACAATGAGCTTTGCTACTTTTCAAATCAAAGCTGGCAAGTGGTTTGTTAAAGTTATCAACGAGTTCAGTCATGCCACCAGTTGTATGTATTCATATAGGAAGTTGTCTTTTCATAGAATCCTCTAAAAAAATTATAACACAGTATCAAGTGTTGTTTATGATACTTAAAACAAAGTAGCATCTCGTGCCTAGTATTTATAATTTCCATCAGATTATAAGTACTAAACACTGAACTGGTTAACTAGCATTCTTGCTTAGACCGGAATCAATCAACAACAAAACAAGCATCTTTCTCATCATTTGCTTTCATAAAACAGATTTGTCGGAATGTGCTACCCTAATGATATGAGAGAACTGGGCTTTTATATATCGATAACTTATCCTGGTTTGTATAACCATAACCGAAAAGAAAACATTTGTAAAGCAAAAAAACTAAAGAGCATTCATGAATTGCAGAAAGGAGAATTGCCAACTTAAATTCATACCTCCAAGTCTGTCTCATTCATCTTGTTAAGGATAGCTTCCTCATAACTTCTGTAAGCTTCCCATATTTTACTGCCTTCAGCAACATGTAAACCACATGCAATAAGAGCACGCTCAAATAGGTCTCTTGCTTTCGAAATTCCAGTTGGCGAGCATTCATGAACAGAAGAATCATATTTTTGAATGAAACTCAGATAGTCACACCACAGGGACACAGACTGCATAATCACTCAACAACTTAAGTTCTGATGAATGAAGCTGACTTGTCGAAAAATAAAACGAATGACATGGTTAAGAGGAATTAAAGAATAACCCCCTCAGATGATCCATACAAAATCAAACAAAACAAAAGCATGTTTAGTACGCAAGGGATGTTAAATTCTCGCATTCCTCAGCTAAATTCTCACTTTTTTTTTTCCTCCTTAAACACAAAGTCTAAATGCCTCAAAGTGGCACTTACAATATTCTCCATTTAGCAACGTTATACTATAATGAATCAATCAAAGATATGCACTTAACTTTCAAACTTTTGATTATTATATTAACGTGGAAATGAATCCTTTGGTTTATTGATTTTGACTCGGCAGAAAGCTGATATTGTATCTGATTTAATAGTCTATATAATCGCGTAGAAACGTGCAAACACACCAAATGATCATATTTTCAATTGCTTTTGATTTCAAATTTCTCGAGTAAGTACATTTGTTTTACTTAACAAGTACGCAGACACCAAGAGGCCCCTGTCACAATGCACGAAAGGGCTGCAATCAATCATTTGTGTTTGGTTCAGCACTAGCCACCCCGAACTTACAGACCAACAAGTTCCATTACAATTAGGTGTTAAAAACTTATGGCATCAATTAATTAATCTCGTGTAGTAAGGAAAACATGCATGTTAGATATAATCTGTAACACAGTCTATCACCAACAACGTATCACACAAATGGTGAGTTATATATATCTCAACAAAAGCGCAACCTATACTAGTATGAGCCTCTCAGTGTAAGGAGATTTCATATATGTATGGAATTATTTTGTACTAATTATTAGGTACATACTGTATTTGATAGAAATTAAGTTGAAACCAAAGGATGTCCGCATATATGGTGTGTTTTTCTCGGTTTTGGGCAGAAGCGAAGCTAAAAACCGAAAACCGAACGGGACAAGGGGTTTTGGGTTTGTTACATATGGTGAGGCCCTAATATAT
This sequence comes from Artemisia annua, assembly GCA_014162995.1. Classification (NCBI taxonomy): domain Eukaryota; kingdom Viridiplantae; phylum Streptophyta; class Magnoliopsida; order Asterales; family Asteraceae; genus Artemisia; species Artemisia annua. The sequence goes on from LBNU01007843.1 coordinate 22,956, forward strand.
AGTAGTCCAAACTAGTAGTAGTAAGAAACAATATGTAGTGTATGTATCATGAAAGCAACTAACATATAGTAGTGTATGAAATGAAGAAAACAAAAAAATAATAATAATAATTGTGTGGACCATACCTCATATATTGCACCTGAAAGTACACAAGTAAGTCTCTTACGTCCCAGCAAACAAAACCGAAAATATTGAATCCTGGCCATCAAATCAAAATACAATCAATCAATGGCTCACAATGGTGATCCGTGTGATGTGAAAGCAACCAATCACAACACAGCTTGAGCTCTATAAAAGCAGCATAAACAGTAACTCACTCACTCACTCACTTCATTTTCAATTTTACATCAAAAACACACACAAACGCCATGTCGTCGGCAGCACCAGCACCAGCACCACGTGGAGATATGGTTTGTAGAAAAAAATCAAATCAAATAATAATATATACTTCCAACCAAACCATGTTTCCCCTAATTAATATCTTTTTGTTTGTTTCTTATCGCAGAACCTGACACTTAGGCTGCTTAAGCAGGAACAAGTGTACACGGTGCTCCATGATGTAACGGAGGGTGCCCGTGGTACGATCTAATATGAGTTTATTATACTTTGGGGTTTTTGGGTTTATGCTTAAATTTATTTTGACAGTTCCATTGTTGTTTATAGTGAATCGAACGGTGAATGATGGAATTATAACAATCAGTGGTACCTTGGACCGGATCAAGGTTCTGAAGGCTCTGGACAAGCATCGGAAAAATGTGGTGGTTCTGCGTTTTGGAGGATCCTAAGTGATAAACAGATTTGTGGGCTTTTAGCAAATGTTTTGTCACAATTTATGCTATGTTTTACTAGTACTACTGTAGTTATTAACGTTCCAGTTTCTTATTTTTATTTACCAATGTTTTAAGTTTCACTCGGTATTAGTAATTATTAAGATTTCATTCAGTCTTGCATGTGTTTCCTATTTTTATTTACATATTTTCATTTCATCATCAAAATCTCCTGTTTCAAGAATAATAAAGTTTGGCCCAACCATCGACTTAACCCAAACGTACAAATTTTTGTCAAGCTAGAATAGTTACACTCGATTCAACCGTGATTCATAATAAGGTGAAGTAACAATCTTGATAATAAGGTCATGTATAGAGCACTGATGATGAGTAAAACAATACTCACATTTACTTCCAATAACATTTACAGAAATAAATAAATAAATGTGTAAAGCAACAATAATACTCATAACAAATCATATGAGAAAGGGGTGTGCAGCGGAGCCATGCCAATAAAAAACCTTTCACACAAGTTTTCTTTGAGAAAGAGTGCACTTCTTAACAAAAGTAAAACACCCATGCTTTTCTACTACATATCATTGTCTTTGACTTATAAAATCACATAGATGACTCATTTTTACCATATTTATTTCGAGCTATATCTCCCTACAATTGATAAAAAAAATATATATATGTTACATCCATGTGTTAGTTGTTTCTTATTCCGCTCACTTATGGGCAGAGGTGTTCACGGGTGTTCGGTTCGGTTAATTGGAATATTTAAATTATATATCGCGGAGCGGGTAATTCATTTTACTACCCAAAATCGGACCATACTAGGCGGGTAACCGGACTTACGGGTACCCGAAATGAGCGGTTACTCGCGGTTCGGGTCACGATTNAAAAAAACAAAAAATAATAATAAATTTAATTGTGTGGACCATACCTCATATATTGCACCTGAAAGTACACAAGTAAGTCTCTTACGTCCCAGCAAACAAAACCGAAAATATTGAATCCTGGCCATCAAATCAAAATACAATCAATCAATGGCTCACATTGGTGATCCGTGTGATGTGAAAGCAACCAATCACAACACAGCTTGAGCTCTATAAAAGCAGCATAAACAGTAACTCACTCACTCACTCACTTCATTTACAATTTTACATCAAACACACACACAAGAAAAACAAACACCATGTCGTCAAGCAGCAGCAGATCTGCAGCTCCAGCAGGCACACTTGGAGAGATGGTTTGTAGAAAAAAATCAAATCAAATAATAATATATACTTCCAACCAAACCATGTTTCCCCTAATTAATATATCTTTTTGTTTGTTTCTTATCGCAGAACCTGACACTTAGGCTGCTTAAGCAGGAACAAGTGTACACGGTGCTCCATGATGTAACGGAGGGTGCCCGTGGTACGATCTAATATGAGTTTATTATACTTTGGGGTTTTTGGGTTTATGCTTAAATTTATTTTTGACAGTTCCATTGTTGTTTATAGTGAATCGAACGGTGAATGATGGAATTATAACAATCAGTGGTACCTTGGACCGGATCAAGGTTCTGAAGGCTCTGGACAAGCATCGGAAAAATGTGGTGGTTCTGCGTTTTGGAGGATCCTAAGTGATAAAGAGATTTGTGGGCTTTTAGCAAATGTTTTGTCACAATTTATGCTATGTTTTACTAGTACTACTGTAGTTATTAAGGTTCCAGTTTCTTATTTTTATTTACCAATGTTTTAAGTTTCACTCGGTATGGAGTAGTAATTATTAAGATTTCATTCAGTCTTGCATGTGTTTCCTATTTTTATTTACAAATTTTCATTTCTATCATCAAAATCTCCTGTTTCAAGAATAATAAAGTTTGGCCCAACCATCGACTTAACCCAAACGTACAAATTTATGTCAAGCTAGAATAGTTACACTCGATTCAACCGTGATTCATAATAAGGTGAAGTAACAATCTTGATAATAAGGTCAAGTATAGAGCACTGATGATGAGTAAAACAATACTCACATTTACTTCCAATAACATTTACAGAAATAAATAAATAAATGTGTAAAGCAACAATAATACTCATAACAAATCATATGAGAAAGGGGTGTGCAGCGGAGCCATGCCAATAAAAAGCCTTTCACACAAGTTTTCTTTGAGAAAGAGTGCACTTCTTAACAAAAGTACAACACCCATGCTTTTCTACTACATATCATTGTCTTTGACTTATAAAATCACATGGATGACTCATTTTTACCATATTTATTTCGAGCCATATCTCCCTACAATTGATAAAACAAATATATATATGTTACATCCATGTGTTAGTTGTTTCTTATTCCGCTCACTTATGTGCAGAGGTGTTCACGAGTGTTCGGTTCGGTTAATTGGAATATTTAAATTATGTATCGCGGAGCGGGTAATTCATTTTACTACCCAAAATCGGACCATACTAGGCGGGTAACCGGACTTACGGGTACCCGAAATGAGCGGTTACTCGCGGTTCGGGTCACAATTAACCATTTTAGACGTTTCACCGAGTTTAATAGTATGAACAATAACATGACTTGGAGTGTAAAATGTCAATTCACTAAAATTAAAAATTTGAATAGACTAGAGTCATTTTAAAGTTATCCTGTCACAATAATTACATTCAAATAAACATACATAACAAATTAGCAAAAAATCTTAATTCGATGTTTATAGGTTACATTTTTCACATATAGAGGTTTAGCAAGTCGTAATACAATAAAAGTTTTGCAATATTATAATCAATACTTGTACAATTATTTGAATATTTAGTTTAGAAAACTTCATGTATATTATACCCGGTTCGGTTCGGTTAACCATGAATATCTATTAAANTTTTTTTTTTTTAAATAAAAAAAAATAAAAAATAACAAAAAAGATGGTATATATCCCCATTTGGCATTTGCGGAACCCTTTTTTAGAAGATGACAAAAGCCTCATTACTAATACAATTTTAATTCCCTTATAGCTTCGTCTTTCATAAACAAGAGATCTCCTTATATATAACATATATAACAAATAGCTAAAAGAGTAGGTTTCTAAAAACTTTTACTTTGCTACAATTTGATGTCTAATAGTCTAATATAATTAACAAACAGGAGCTGATCATAACCACAATAATCACATAGCTAGATAATATCACAGTAATGAACAGCCTCATATTAACAGAATCACAAAGAGTTCTTTATCCAGAGCGTCAATCAGAAAATAGTCACTAGTCACTCATGGCAAAAATGGTCAAGCTAGCTTTTCAAATCAAATAATAATAATAATAATAATAATAATAATAATAATAATAATAATAATAATAATAATAATAATAATAATAATAATAATAATAATAATAATAATAATAATAATAATAATAATAATAATAATAATAATAATAATAATAATAATAATAATAATAATAATAATAATAATAATAATAATAATAATAATAATAATAATAATAATAATAATAATAATAATAATAATATACTTCCTTGAAACCATGTATGTTTCCTAATATCTTTTTGTTTCTTATCGCAGAATCTTACAGTTACACTGCTTAAGTTGGACACAAAACATAAGATGGCGGTGGTTCATGATGTAGCTGCCGGAGGTATGACTAATAATACTATCACTTTAAACTTTGGGGTGTGTTTGGGTTTTATTCTTACAATTCCATTGTTGGTTATAGATGATTTGGCTGACTGGACATTGGACGGAGATATGTTGACAATGAGGGGAACCTTGGATCGAATCAAGGTTCTGAAGGCTCTCGACAAGCATAGGGAATTTGTAGTGGTTCAGCGTTTAGGAGGATCCTAGATTAGATTTGTGGGTTTTTAGTTACATGCATTTGTGGGCTATGTTTTACTACTACTACTACTACTACTACTACTACTACTACCACCACTACTACTACTACTACTACCAGTTATTAAGCTTCCAGTTGTTTCCTATTTTTATTTACTAATTTTCATTTCATCATCACAATCTCCTGTTTCAAGAATAAAACCATCGACTTAACCCAAACTTACAAATTTATGTCAAACTAGAATAATCACACTCGATACAACCGTCATTCATAATAATGTGAAGTAACAATCTTGAATCTTGATAGTAAGGTCAAGTATAGAGCACGGATGTGTAAAACAATAATATTGAGTTCCAAAATGATTTATAGAAAGAAATAAATAAACTTGCAAAGCAACAATAATACTCATAACAAATTATGTGAGAAAGGGGTGTGGAGCGGAGCCATGCCAATAAAAAGCCTTTCACACTAGTTTTCTTTGAGAAAAGAGTGCACTTCTTAACAAAAGTACAACCTCCATGCTTTTCTACTACATGTCAATGTCTTTGACTTATAAAATCACATGGATGACTCATTTTTACCATATTTATTTCGAGCCATATCTCTCTACAATTGATTAAAAAAAAAATGTTACATCCATGTGTTAGTTGTTTCTTATTCCGCTCACTTATGCGTACAAATACGTATCACATTAACAATCGAAAGTCAAAACAACATCATTATATACATATTGTCTATCACACAATCATCCTAAAGTTTGATGCAACTTGTTGCAACAAATGTTCAAAAGTTATTTTGAATAATCAACGTGTTTTATTTTTACATCAACGATGGTAAGTGGTAAAGCTAAATCACTTTATGTATAGAAGGTTTTGTATAATTTAGAATAGTATCTTCTATTTAGTGTGTTAGTGCTTGTATAAGTATAAAATAGAAAAGTCATCACCTCTACCCATACCATTTCATGGCATTCTTGACCTAATCCTACTGTACCAACAAATTATGAAAATGTAACCAAACGACAACGTAAAGGTTCACATGTATCTTCATATACTTTAAAATTAGTTGATTACAAAATTACAAGAGAAAGAATACACTCACTAGAGCCTAAACAATCTCAATGATTAGAACCAAGATTGCATGAAGAAAGACAGTGCATTCTAGCCTTCACTCTTCTTTTTGAATTGCACTTGACCCATTTCTACTTTTGATCTTTTGTATCCATGGTACTTTGTTTAACCAATTACCTAAGTAATCCATTTGGCTACTTGTTTTACCAATACGGACTTTTTTCTCATCATTTACAAACCGTTTAAAAAATTTTTCTCAACGAATTCTATAAGCTTTGTACCATAAGTCAAATTAATAGCATGTATCATACACAAGGTTGTAAATATAATTATAAATTTGCTATTTCTCTAACATAACCTAGAAAAGCTACATGATTTGTTCCACAAATTAAAACAAAATCAAGAAAATCAAAGTTGACCGACATAAAAAAAAAAAAAAAAAAAAAAAAAAAAAAAAAAAAAAAAAAAAAAAAAAAAAAAAAAAAAAAAAAAAAAAAAAAAAAAGTCCTCCTAGAACGTTACATAAAACTTAGTTTCAAAATATAATTGATTCATGTACGATTAAGTAGCTAAATGAGTGTTGCTCATATATGTCACTTCATATATTTTGTCATTCATGTCGACAACCACTGAACTTTTTCTGCATACATACAATATTGCAATCTCTTAGAATGATTTAATATTTCAAAGGATTCTTTAATCTTTTATAAGCGGCTAAACAAATAAGAAAACTCGATGGTTAAATATTTTTAAAGTGGTCACGCCAACCTTCTAAAAAAGGTGGGCTTGCGTTTGTGTGGCATTGAATTAATCAGCCAAAAAGCCGAAAATCATTTAAAAAAAATAAACATGCATGGACCATCGAGTAAACAATTTTATCAAGCCCCCCATTAAGTTGACAATATTGGGACCAAAGTGCTTAATATTTTGACATCATCTAGCCCATTACATTTATTGGAACATCCTTAAGCGCCATGTTCGAAGCATATTTTACTTTAGACTTTGTAGTGTTAATTATAAATCAAAACGCTAAGGGATTAGTCCAAGTAAAAGCTCAACATACACACAAAAATTTATCTTGCACGCGCGACATGAAAGTCCGAGGATCACATTGGGTTCGTAATCTTGATTTCTAGACAGGTACTGGCATAGTGGCATGGGTGTAGGCAACGGCACCTCAACAGTTTGGTGGTCTGTATTCCTCAAACTCTTTAAGTGAATGTACAACAATGTCGTCATTGGGCATGTAAATCACAACATTATCAGGTAGAGGAGTCGAGCATGATCTTAACCTTGATATATACCAAAAATAGCAGTCTGTACACGAAATAAAGAATATAAGTTATCTCCGGATCGAAATGACGATATTTGAAAACCATGCAATCAAAAACATAAAGAAGTAATAAATTCATTTTCATTGCCTCACCAAGTTTATAAAGATGGGAATTGCCATGATGAAAAAATAAAATAAAAGAGAGAATAGATGATTTTACGTGTCTAAAAAGCACATGTCTCACAGCAGAGTCGATATACTCCTTGACTGGTTGACCAGATGAGACCACGTACCTATCCTCGAACTTCATTGATTTGGCACGTTTAGCTCCATTCTCCATAAGAAACCTCAGAACAATGACATGCAATGGATGAACAATGTTGAGACTGTTGGAATATGTAAATCATAACAATTATGTAAAACATATAAACATCATCAAGCACGCAGCGGAAATAGATCAAATACATGTAAACTAATTAACCGAATATAAAAGAATATGCGTACCTTTGTGATTTCTAGCAAGAACAAGAAACTAAGGATCAAGAACAAGATAAACCCTAAATTAGGGTTTATGTATGGATCAACTAGGGTTAGTCGAAGAGGGCAATCACCACGTTAGCAAAAGTATGCTAACACTTCGTTCTCGAACACACGTACTCGTAGCGTTTCAATTAGAAAAGCTAGTTTCTTGATTCACAAAACAAACACCACTAAAGTTGAGCCTTTATCAATCGACTAGGAACCCTAAGGGTATAGTGGATCGACTATAGCTCAGAAGAAGAAAGACTTAGGTTTGCAAGTGAACCAAGAGATCATGGAATGAATACATGGGGTCATGTATTTATACTATTCTCAATCTTGGAGCACAAGATATAAACCCTACACCCATTGGGTTGGGTTCGGCCGAACATGGGTCAAGGAGACCCATTCCGGATCTTTCTTGATCACTATTTCATGTTTAGTCCTTCCTCTTTCAACTAACGACCGTAGGTATCGTTAAGTGTTTATTTGTGAACTTAATAATTATTCATACTAAATATAATAATTATTAATTAATTGAAACTCGTACTAAAGTGTGCAATCCCGAAGTCTCGAGTTCGAGTCCGGACATATCACATTAATTTATATACGTAAACTTTACAGCTCCCACTCGGATATACATTAATGTAATAATGACATTGGTTAGTCTAGCTTTAACACGCCAATGTCCCCAGAACGATCACGAGTATGGTTTCCTGAAAAAAAAAACCACCTTTGATGATTCATCATCATACTTATCCTTTTGTCTCTAATACTACGTTAATATGGATATGGATCGAAGTCATTCCATAATTAACTTTCTATTTCTTGTTACTTATAATTGAGCAAGATTACCAAAACATCTGAACGTATTCCAGATAGACTTTGGGCATGGACATGCAAACATCTTGTCAACTCTACGAGTGGCCAAACAGTATTATACTTCAAAACAAATTTGAAGGAACAAATTCTTTCTTGACTACAAGCATAACCCATGAACTTTGCATCACTTCCGAAAATACCCCTTATAACCACCAGTTACGGATAGCGTTAGAATATTTTACACAAATGAGCTACATCCACAGCAATTATCTGGTATCTCAAGTATGAGGATAAATATTCATGATTTACTTAAATGACAACATCCATAAAGTACAATCATGTAGTTGGGATTCTGTCCTATATTCAATTTATTCTTACTATTGAATTCATGTGAATTTGGCATGTCCTACGCATCAATATACTTAAGTATATTCTACCAAAACTCAGATTTGTCTTAATTTAATGATATTCCCATATCATTAATTGACAACGGACTATTTAGAATAACATAAGTTATTCACGGATTTAAACATGCAAATATATGACACAATTTATTATTAATGAAAACAAACGTACTAAGTACTTTAATTCATTATAAATAATAATTGCTTAATGTCCTTTATCCAAATACTAAATAGATCAATGCATGATAATTCTAGTTAATGAATTTGTCTCAAGTAATGACTTTTTGACAATTATGCCTCAAGTAATGACAATCATACTTGTTGACAAGGCATTATTCAACTAACTTTGATCTATCATAATTTTGAGAATACTTATTTCAAGAATTCAATTAATGAAATTCTTGTACGTATATATCCAACTATTTGATATATCCACATAATATTCATAAATGGTGTGATATCCTCAACCACCAATTTATGACAATCAAACTTTCAAACATTTTAAAGTTTATAAGTATTTTCTTTAATGTATAATGCAACTATGCTCTTAATTAAGCACATCTAGTTCACATGGCCATTAACAAGGATGAAATCCTTCCATGACTAGCATTGAGTGTTATCTCAATTAAATCAGCATTATTGTATACAAACCACAATATGCTATGTAAAATACCGTAAACTTAATATCCATTGTGTAATTTTGATGCCTACCAATCTTTCAAGATTTATTGTCGGCTATAACAATTACGCAGCAATTTGCCATATTGTTTATACTTAGAATTTTGTTGCAATTCCAGGCTGAGGATCATTATTCTAAGTTCAAACATATTCTATCCGAATATCTATTACACAAGTTATATAATAACTTTTAATTGGACATCAAATGTTGTCAAATCATTCAGCATTCAATATGAAACACATGAAAAATCTTTCAGTCATACTTAGAATTTATTCATGTTCTATCTTTACAAATATATATATCCATTTAGTCTTTCAAAATGATGTATCATATTCTATTAGATTTATTTACTGCACACGTTTATTAAATAATAAACTTTTGTTCAAAGGTTGTATGTTTTATTTTTCTAAATCTTCTAAGTAAATTTTCATTCCAAACTAAGACTTAACATTTTACTTATATGGAATGTTACTTTTTATATGTTGTACAACATATATGATTTAGTAAATCAAACATAATACTCCCACTATCTTTCAGGAATACTTAGAAATTATCTTATTACTATATATATTAAAATGGATGCNAGCATACGATGACTCGAGACGTTGAGAGGTGTTGAATGTTTGTTGAGACAAAGTATGATTACAAGTAACTTGTACATTTTACGTTATGTATCAAGTTATACGTTTGTCATCAATCAAAACAAACGAGACCGTATAGATTAAATATCGTAATATTTGCACTAACAGATTATACATACGCATCTCTGGAATTCTCTAGACACACCAAACCGCCTCTCTCTCTCAATCATACTCACACACATATACAATGAAACTCAGATTATCAAATATGAGCGTTAGCCTTTGATTTTTTCGGTGTTATTTTTTTCTTACAAGATTCAACAGTTGATTTCAAGTTCATATGGATTGTAGCTGTTCATTGTTGTTGACGGGTTATTGATTTTCATACTTTTGATCCACCCATTTGATGAAACTCTGTATTTTCGGCTATGATTTTTGACTATCTTTTGGAATGCCTGAAGAGGCACAAGAACGTCGGGGTTTTCATCTTGGGGCGTGTTTTATTTTGCTATGTTAAATCTTTTAATTAGGGTTTCGTTATAATTTGGGAGTTTTGTTAATTCCGTTTTTTCTTATGGTTTTTTAGGTAAGTGGTTTTTTTAAGTTACCAATGTTTTTTTTTAGTGCGAAGAATACTGGAAATGGAAGAGTATCGGTTTGGGTTTCAAGATTGCAACAAAGGCTATTGGATGTATACTTTATTTTGTACATTATATTTTTTGTTTGTTTGATAAAAATGCGCTATATGTAATTTTCCGTTGAATTGCTTTTGTCTTGCAGTCATTTGACCATGCTGCTCTAAAGGGTCTAACACCAAGAAAGTGAGCTACATTTGACAAAGCCGGAGTGGAGGCGCAATTCGCAAATGGCTTCATTGAGGTCTGTTTAAACAATGAATTCACACAATCAAGTATAAAAACTGAATCTTGATGCTTAAATTTGTTATTTTTGTGATTGTTTATTCATTTCGTTAATGGGTTTGTAATATCTATGGTTACTGGTAATAACTTGCTTAAGTTATCGATATTTCGTGTTGTTTGGTAGTTATAGTCGCTACCTTTGGTTGGTATTTTGACTTATGAGCTTATTATAACTTTAAAATGAAAAATGCGCTCATAAACTGAGTAACAAGCTTTAAAAAAATAGGCAGAGTAGCTACATGGGTTTGTGACTCATAACAAGCTCATAAGTCAAAATAAGGACTTGAAGCAACGATAGCGACTATACCTACCAAACAACACGAACGTTAATACTTTATTTGGTTAATACTTTATTTAGTTAATACTTTATTTGGTCAGGTCAGGATGATTATATTATAGTTAATGATTGTGAGGATGTTGAGACGTATGATGAGGTTGCTTGGTTGATGTACTATAAGGACTTGAAGCAACAGTTAATCAAGCAAGATGTTTTACGAGTGCCTTCGATTCATAAGGTAATTTTTTTATCCTTATATTTGTAGTTCAATATTTTCTACAAGTATCTATTCCAGAAGCTTTTATGATCAGCGGCTCTTACTGATAAATCGCTTACAGAGTAAACCCCTATTTATTTTTAGATTGCCACAATTACTGATGGGGTTACTAATACCTACTTTTGTGCCGATGAAACCAAGTATGCTTAAAACCATTATTTGATAGTAAATAAATACTATTGTAAATCAAAACTCAATATTGTGTAAATGTGAGTGGTTGGGTTGCATGTTCATGATATGAAAGTGAAAGATTCATTAGGTGAACTCGCGCTGTCATATGAACATTAGATAATTGTGTAAGTTTTAATATATCTGTTTTATTTAGACTTTGTACATTAATTGTTAATTTATACAGATTCTAGATATATTACCCTCTTTAACTTGAAGCTTCATACGTTTTAACACAAAATACAAGAATATGAGCTTAAAGTTACCATTACTTTGTTTTATATATGTTGATGTATTCACATGACATGCTATAAACAGGTTCGCCGTGTAAATGGTCAAGAAGAGACTTCTACGAGTACCCGATCAGTATATTTTATAGCAGACGTTGGCCGTGTAAATGTTCAATAGAAGTTTTTTCTTCCAGTACCAGTAAGTTTTACAGTAGAGAATACCATATTTTCGACTACCTAACGTGTATCCCAAAGCCCCAACGTAGGGCATAATATCAATAAACAGTTTTGCTTGCCGAAAAATTGCTGATTGTTATGCAAGTGTCAGTCGCCTGTTTTCACTTGGTTGTTTTGGTTTTGCAGGCACAATGGATACGGGCTGTTCGGATGTGAATTCGAACAATAAGCAACTAATAATGTTTTTATACAAGGTTCGTTCTACGTTATTAATTATTTCAGTCACTAAATTGTATGATAATATGGGTAGCACCTGTTAGTATCTATATAAGTATGGATGTTTTTTTATTCGAGTTTCTTAAATTTTTATAACCTTACTTTTTGCCAAAGGGCTGGTAGCAAGTTTACATAATGATTTCAACGTAAAAGAAAAATATCTCACAAACCGGTTCAAACTGAACATGAATGAGGAGATACAATAGATATGACTGAAAATATGTGTTGTGACTTATTTAATAAAACTGAGTCTTTAAGTTAGAATACAGCAGGGCTAACATACTCACAGATCTAATTTTGTTTAGCCAACAAATATCTCAATGTCTAGGCTTTATGATGTCTCATATATGCAATCTTACAAATCTTCTGGATGCAGGAGTAATGATTGACGTTGGTGACATTGCAGAGGCAAAAAACTGAACGTAACGTCATCAACCTTGAGTTGACCAGCTGCAAAAGCGAGTTCACTACATTAGATTCTTCCGCAGATGTGGTATCAACAGACCTGAATAGATACTGTGTTGGTGTGCCTGGTGTTTTCACTGGTGTTGGGCCTCTTTCATGGTACCTTAACTCAAAGAATAACAGTTGTGGCCTACAACGATAACTACTTTGGACCAGATTATGTACCTACAACGATAACTACTTTGGATGAGTAACTACTGCTACTGTATTAACGAACCACATTATTCTCACAGCTTTTTCACACTGTCAAAACATTCCCAAGCTAGGCTAACTTGAATACACATTCTATTGTAACACATCACTTTGCTAAAGGGCAGATGATCTCGGTAAGTTTCTTTTTTCCAGTTTGTAACACATTCTGTATCGTTTTCCATTTTGTTGGTACTGTGGTAATGACGTATTTAAAATTAATTTTTTTGCAGGCAATAAGGTCGAAGTAACTATGCCATTTTCCTCGATAAAAACCTCGACATTAAACTGTAAGAAATTCATTTTCCGCTATATTTAGTGTTAGTAAGGGATGTTTGGGGAAACTTATTTTAAGCGTATATTAGCTTTTCATCTCTTGGGAACGTTGGAGTGAAATTATGGAACTCATTAGTGTTGATTTGACTTTTTGCAGCAACAGATAATGTTCGCGAACACCTGATACAAGTAAGATTTACACTAGCTTCATTCGATCATATCTCAGTGTCCATTTAAGTAGTACGCCATGACTTAACTTTTTTTTGTTGTGACAGATGTAGCCTGGATTGGCAGAAACAGCGAAAGAAAGAGGTACAGATGTGAGTAGTCTGGAACGGTCATCAACCATTAACAAGTAATGTGAGTAACATGAGAAACTTTTATGATTGTATGTTTTGTAGCAGTGCGTCCAAGAACTTTTATCTTCCAAAGTTGCAAACATTTATATGTAAACTTATTGTCACAATCAGTTAATTGTTTGGGACTAAATACTGGAAATGATTACATAGACAATGTAAAGTTAGCTGCATATAGTTAATTGTTTGGGACTAATCAGTGGCCATTTATCTGTTACTTATAAGCAGTTTTCGTATGTGATTGGGTAGGTACTTATAGTTTTTTGTGCATACGTTCTTAGGTGGCCCTTCTAATTCCAGACGTAGGCAGCAAGAAAGATTATCCCAGCCTAACCGAGCAGGATCAGAAACATGTGTACAAGGTGAATAGCAAGATTAACATCCTGCTACTATCACGTGCCTGCAAATACTTTTCAAAAACTTTATATAATGCAAAGTATCATAGTGTAATGTCAAATATGTTGGATTACATTAATTGCAGGCCAGATGATACACTATAATCATAACATGAAATAGCAAATTACTTTCCTAATACTTTTTGTAACATTCAAATGGATATTAAACTTATTACATTCAACTTCATGCACCGCAATCACAATTACCAAAAATTTGCTAAGAAAATACCAAAAAAATTACGAGAGAAAAACCCGCCGGCCGACCGTCGCCATACTCGTTTCAATTATAAATCAAAACATGGATTTAATAATTAAACATAAGAGTAATCTCCTAGATGCATGCATTTATCCATTCATGGATTATTGCACTTTGTATAGTTTCAAAGATTTGTTTGAATTCATAAACTCCTTTTGATTACTTATCGTCCTCGCTTAAGTAATCAATCAAGAAGCAGTTCTTGATATTCATTGTCAAATTTCATATTCATATAAATATGACAATTACCATCTTTGTATCATTAATGTGCTTAGAAAAGAGTATTCAATCATAGTTAATTGCTTAAATATGATTAATAATCTTGTCATAAGACATGCATTAAATATGTATAAAAGTTTGTCCATATGATTTTTACACAAAGATTTAAACCACTAGGATTACATTATCTTTGAGTAAACTCTTCTTCATTCTCTAACTATTAAGAATTAAGATAAATCAAATTTTTCAAAATTTGAATATCTTTATGAACAACATCTATCACATTCATAGTATGAGTAATTTACCCAATTCATTATTTGGTAATACTTCATCCAAATATCTGAGATATCCGAGTGGATCTATGAATAATAATTCCATCATCTTGAGGTTTATCATTTACATGTTAAGCCTCATCATGATTTTCACTAGTATGGTTTTAGAAGATTATGTATTTTGTAATTTTATCTTTTCAAGATAAAAACTCCCACTTGCCTTTAGTAATATAGATTATCTATAAATACTTAGCAATTAGAGCAACAATCCAATTTTCTCTTTTAGGGCATTACAAATACATATTGACAGTTCCTGACATGTTTTTGTTAATTACCTTCACATAAGTAGCTTAACAAATTCAGAACTCCAATTTAAGACTTAATGTGATTCATTACATTTCATAATTCAATAACGTCTTATTAATCTTCTAGGAGTCTAATTGAGTATATTCAATCCATACTCAGTTTTTCTAACCTTGATAACTTTTGGAAGAAAAGAAGATGTAGTTATCTTGAACCAAACACTACAATAAGAGTTTGATTTCCTAACTGAACATACCATAAACTAGTGGTATTTCATTAGAACTCATATTGTCAGACAATCTATCAATATGAAAGATAACCATATATCTATTAGCTTGTCTATTTTCCAACTAAATCAACTTAATGGTGAAATAGAATTTTCAAGCCTCTTGCATGCTTTATAACCCAAGTACTGCGTCAGTCTATCACACAATCATCCTTAAGTTTGATGCAACTTGTTGCAACAAATATTCAAAGTTATTTTGAATAATCAATGTGTTTTATTTTTACATCAACGATGGTAAAGCTAAATCACTTTATATATAGGAGGTTTTGTATAATTTAGAATTGTATCTTGTATTTAGTGTATTAGTGCTTGTATAAGAAAGACATCTACTCCACCCATTCCATTTCATGGCATTCTTGATCCTACTGTACCAATAAATTATGAAAATGTAATCAAACGACATAAAAGATTCACATGTATCTTCATATACTACGTATAAACTTAGTTGATTACAATTTTACAAGAGAGAGAACACACTCACAAGAGCCTAAACAATCTCAATGATTAGAACCAAGATTGCATGAAGAAAGATAGCTCCTATCTGCATTGTAGCCTTCACTCTTCTTTTTGAATTGCACTTGACCCCTTTCTGCTTTTGATCTTTTGTATCCATAGTACTTTTTTTTTAACCAATTGCCTAAATAATTCATTTAGCTACATGTTTTACAAATACGGACTTTTTTCTCATAATTTACAAACCGCTTAAAAAATTTTCTCTAAAAGAATTCTATAAGCTTTGTACCATCAGTCAAATTAGTAACATTTATCTTGACAATAACATGTATCATACATGTCTTATATTTTAGTATCTTGAACTCGACTTATAGGATTTTGTATCATCTCAACTTATAATTTTCAACATAGTATCCTCAACTCTTACTGGTTAATAGTGTATTGCGCCTCGTGATAGACAAATGGTTTTTTTCGTTACTTATTGGTATCATACAAATTTAACACGTGTGATACCCTCCTCCCCCTCCCCTTTTTCACAGAACCTGATTTTCAAATTTTATGGCACTAGATGGTCTGTTAATTGATACATTTTGTTGCAGCGCGCACCTAAGTTCCACCATCTGATCACTGATATTTTTTAGGAGGATCAATTTAAAGGTAGAAAATTTTTTTGTATGCGGAAGTTTGCATGATTAATTGATGATGGTCTAAGTGATGAAGAGTTTGTTGTTTCTGATTAAGTGTGTTTGTAGGAGTTTGCAAGTTGTATGTGTGATTGGTTTACTATTTAGCAATGGGTGTTCAAATTGTTTAACTTATGCAATGTTTGACTTGTTATTATGGTTCCAACGTTGTTTTTCTACACAAATTGGCCACTACAATGGGATTGTTTACAATTTGTCATTTGATCATCACAATCTCCCATTTAAAGAAGGTGGCACCTGATCATTCAACAATCTGACTTAATGGAACTTTTTAGATCAAAGAAATGAACAGGAAAAATAAGTATATTGTGTTACTGTGGTTTCAATGTAGTAGTACTCCTAGGTGAACCAAACGAATTATGTAGTCTGTTAAATTAATCAGTCCAACGCTAATTGCATTCCAACGGGTTAGATAGCATTCAAGCAATTCATATTTCAGTTTCAAATGATATGGGTCAGATTGCATCCAAAATAAACTATTTCAATGGGTCAAACTGTATTCCAACGAGTCAATTGCATTCCAGCTAGTCACAGTACACTTGATAATAAATACACAAGTCTGATGGCATTCAATTGATAATAAATACGAAGTATTTCAAATTCAATGCCAACACATATTGCATTACTGTAAGACCATATAGTTTATAATTTTATATCATCTTCGAGTACCGGAGTTTCCTTTACATGCTGTCCAAAGCCTATACTTTCATTTGTGTCAACTTTTAGTTCTGAAGAACTAGATATGGATTACAAAATTGAAATCTATAAACCCCTTCTTTATATTGTACAATGTCAAAAGCCCATCAATCTCTGGGGTTGATTTGTGAAACCTATCCCCATATTAGCAAGAATTTGATGATAAAATGTAACTTTGAAAGATATTAAAACCGCATAGTATTTTACCAGATAAATTATTTATCTTGTAAAAATCGAATACACATTGGAAACCCCAGAATCACTGAATCAGTATTCTCAAAATAGGAAAGATATTAAAGACGGGTTACACATAAAAGGACACTGCTATCAGCCCCACCAAATTTTTGTACAGCATCAATAATTAAACAAATTTATACAGAAATAGATAAAATAGCCAAGTCTGTCATGAAAATATTGCACATGACAGTTTGTGATGGTACTGAAATACATTTTGGTTTTAACCTAATTACTACGGGGGTATTTGGAATTGTTTTTAAAAAACTACTTATTTCACTCTTAAAATAAGCATATTGTTTTTCTTTTTCATCCAAAATGTTACCATGTGTTCAAAATATGCAATAAGTAGATACACAGTTTTAATAAGCAAACCCCACTCTTTCCTTGCAATGAAAAAATTCATTCTAATAACCGAGTCGTGAAAAGCACCAAATAGTTCTAAATAAACTGATACGACATTGCATCCGGACAATCAAGTTGATTCGAATCATAAGGGTTTGCAAAAAAATAAAAATAAATAATAATCCACATCAAAGAAACTATTGACTTGTCCTCTGAAGAGTGCCGAAATACAAGTACTTCACAATGCTAATGCAAAACCCCCAGTCCCAAAAATCTAAGAGCACAACCTTTTATTACTTAGTGATGATACCTGTGACGATCAGACCTTTCCCGGCCATATTCTCTGTCTTTGTTATAATCGTAATCCCGGTCCCGCTCTCTTTCCCGACCCCTATCCCTATCCCTGTCACGGCTTCTGCTTCTACGTCTATTCTTGCTGCTCTCTCTTTCCTCCCTTTCCCTTCCTCTGTCTCTGCTTCTTTCTCTTCTATCTCTATCACTCATTCCTGCAAAACCCAATTACCAAAACATTTCCTATTAGGTACCGATGTACCGTTAACGGAAAATTATAAAATTAATAATGAATTAAACAAATGGTATGTGTGGTTTGCCAAATTTT
Source organism: Artemisia annua (assembly GCA_014162995.1). Taxonomy (NCBI): domain Eukaryota; kingdom Viridiplantae; phylum Streptophyta; class Magnoliopsida; order Asterales; family Asteraceae; genus Artemisia; species Artemisia annua. Next base: position 41,297 of record LBNU01007843.1, read on the forward strand.
AAGAAATTGGTTTCTTATACTAATAAGAGGTATGGTCTCTAAAAACTCAGTTTATGTAGATGATTTTGCTTTTGGTCCTTTTAGAATTTAGGGAAAACAATGAGCGACCATATTCGTAATTTGTATCAGCAAGCAAACAAATATGTATTTTAGGCAAAACAAAGGGACAACTTGTTTAATTTACTCAGAATTTAAAATTTTAATAAAGCAAAATATACCTAGCTCCTCAACCTCCCAGCCAGCACGACCAGTTCCAGGTAAGACCTGACCAACTTCAGCTTGTTGTGTTTTGACACGAAACTTTTTCTTGAGGTTTCCAAATTCATCATACATCTCACCATCATCCTGAAAAAAATATGGTCAGGATATTGAGATGCATTTAAAAAAACTTTCGTAATTTTGGGAAAATTGTATCTTACTTCTTCAGCTTCTCGCCTACGTCTCTTTGTTTCCTCTAGTTCTTCTTCATCAAGTTCTTTGTACCCACCAGCACGTCCTCCTCTACATACAACAAAAGAACATTTATCATATATGTACTGTTAACTGATCTTTCATAGAAAAATATCTTGCTTTACGATTACATCTAAGATGCAAGAGAGACAATGTTCCAGTTCATTTATAATACCTCACACCCCCTTCACTAACACCAGGTTTGTTGGTGTTGCAGATGTTGCATTTCAAGCGCTTTGCCCAATTGATGTTAGCGCACCTGTAGAAAAATTCAAACATCAACATATATACTTTAAAAAATCAATAACATTTTAGGCATATATCCCAAAGCAGATAGATAATACATATAACACTAGAAATAATTCATGATTTTCTTTCTTTCAAAACTTGTAAAAAATGATCCCTTGTTGGAAGCAAATAGACTATCAAAATAGAGTTGCTGCAATGACTTGTCTTAACAAAACCAAAAACACTATTTCAATTGTTATATATGCTTACATTGGACAAGACCAGTCATTAGGACCAAAGAGACCCGTAGGACCACCAGCAGCACCACGACCACCTCCGGCATCAGGGCCACCACGACCCCTACCCCGACCACCACCACCGCCGCCGCCAGATGCACCAGCAGGTCTCGCACTTCCACAACGGTTACATACACCACGAAATGCAAAGTTTACATTCGTACAACTGTCACCAAAAAAAAATATATATGATAAATAACAAACAAGCATAAAAATATAACAAACAATGTTTAAATTATAGCCAGAATAAGCTGCTCACCAATGTCATATCACAGACCTTGTATTCGGACACATCCAGTCACCATCTTGCTGCCATGCTTTTGGTGGAGCGTTTCCGGAAGCATCACCACGTCCTCTTCCCATTCCACCACTTTCAGTCATGTCCAGACCACCTTCATCCTGTACAATGTCAGCGACTACACTTGGTTCAACAAGTGGTGCTATCACACTATGCGAGTTTTTTGACTCTGCCATTAGAACTTCGATTATCTTCCCGTGAAAATCCTTATTGTTAAACCATTCTACAGCAGCTTGTGCAGCATATGGATCTTCGTATGTTACTGTAGCATCTCCTTTAGGTTCGTTTGTCACCTTGTCTCGATATATCCATATCTTTGGCCGGCCTGTTCTTTTATCTTTCTGTACATTGTAAACATAGAGACTAACCAAGTTGCACAATATAAAAAAAAACTATTTTATCACGTAAATGTGCAGGTAAAGAAATACCTTTTTAGAACCCATACCTTTAGCAAACCGATGGTGCCAAAAAATTCGGCTAGCATATCTTCATCTGTCCCAGGAGGCAAATTACAAACATACACAGATCCATTTGACGGGGCCCCCTTTGCTGAGTAATTAGCCATTGTACTCTATATCTCACGAAGAGTCCCAAACTATATAACCAACATCAAGCGCTACAAAACGACAGAAAGGTATATATAAGAAAGTATTATAATTAATTCTGACTTATCTTTTTGTTGAAAATAGTTTGTTCAATTTGCAAGTAAAGGTTTAAAATCCATATTTATGACTTTACTTAAACATAAAAAACATACATAATAAGCCTAATTACACGCATGTAAAAGACAGTTCCGATGTTCAAGACGCAACACATTATTAACCTAACAGGCTAACACATGAACAAAATACTACACTGACCCTATAATCCTAAAACATATACTTGCTAGCATACCAAATCCTCACATTTCTCAGCTAACGTCATTCCACAAAGGGGCTTTTTACAATATTCTCCACTTACCAACGCCCTTAAACAATCAAACAAAAAAAATGCACTTACCTATCAAACTTCTAAGTCTTAATATCAGCGTCCTTGAACAAACAAACACCCAGGGTGTTTGTTTAAGCTTATATGTGGCTTATAAGCTCATTTGTATTTCGGCTTATATTTCATAAGCCTCGATTTTCCGGCTTATTCTGAGACTTGTGTGCGTATCTAAGTTTATTATGATATGCTAAACTCATATGAGCCCATATGTCACAAATAAGCCGGAAAATTGAGACTTATATAAAACATAAACCGAAATCAAATAAGCAACAGATATAATAATAATAATAATACATTTCACATCTAGTTAAACACTATAAAAAGAATTATATTAAAAGCAACCCTAATATTTAATTAAAGAAGATGAGTAATGAGAGAAAGAAGATCGGCGCGTGTAATTACCGGCGAGATCGGAGAGACGATTATTAGGGCGCCGTGTATTATTATTATTATCACACACTGATTTTACACACAGTTAATTCAATTTAATTGTTTTTTCTTTATGGCAGTATAAAGTGAGGATGAGAGATAAGCCCATAACACACTCTCTGGGCTAATATGTTTGGGCCTGGCCTAATAATAAGCCTTTTTTTTTTTCCTAATGGTAGTAAGACTAGACTAACGGGCGTTTACTTTTCTCTTATGGGCGTTTGGTTCAAAATATATAACTTGTGCTATTTAAAATTCTAAGGGGGCGTTTGGTTCGTTGTAATTCATTGTAATCCGTTGTAACTGTAATCAGAATTACATTTCAATCGTGTTTGGTTGGCAGGGCGAAAGAAATTGTAATTCACATTACATTACGGTGACTGTTTTGTTTGTGTTGTAATTGTAATTAAGTCACTCCAATTATATCAAGTGAGGGGATTCAGATTAAATAGCAAGTTGGATGGAAAGTTTTAAATTACGTTGTAATTCAGAATTTGTATACTTTAGAAACATCAGTATATTATTATTATTATTATTATTATTATTATTATTATTATTATTATTATTATTATTATTATTATTATTATTATTATTAAAATTACTATTATTATTATTACTATTATTATTATTAACTTTTTAAGTTTTGTAAAAAAAATTAATTCAATTACGTTCCGAGTCAACCAAACACGTCTACAGATCATCAATTACAATTACAACATTCCTTAAAGTATTCTAGCAACGGGGAATGATTTTTAAAATAGATTTCGAGAAGGCTTACGATACGGTAGAGTGGACCTTTGTTGACAGGATATTGGATGAGATGAAGTTTGGTCAAAAGTGGAGAAAATGGATCAATTTTTGCTTATCTTCAGCTAGAGCTGCTGTTTTAATCAACGGCTCTCCTACTGATTTCTTTCAACTGGAAAGAGGGTTAAGACAAGGCGATCCTCTTTCACCATTCTTATTCAATATTGTTAGTGAAGGTCTTAATGCTCTAATTTCTAAAGATGTTCATATTGGTTTATTTGAAGGCGTCAATGTCGGAAAAGTTCACTCATTTCCTATATCTCACCTTCAATTTGCTGACGATACGTTTATCTTTTGTGATGCTAATAAGGAATCTTTATTGAATGTTAAAAGAGTTCTAAGATGTTTTCAACTATCAGCAGGTTTAAGAATTAATTTTTCTAAAAGCACGTTAATTGGGGTCGGTGTTGAGGAGAATTTGGTTCATTCATGGGGTAACGATCTTGGCTGCTCAGTTGGCACCATCCTTTTCGATTCCTTGGTTTGCCGGTTGGAGCTAATCCTGCCTTTAAAGCAGTATGGGACCCCGTAATTGTGAGGCTTAGAGAATGTTTAGTAAAATGGAAGTCTAGATTCATTTCAAAAGCGGGTCGAATTGTTCTTATAAAATCAGTTTTCAATAGTCTTCCTTTATACTTTTTATCTTTATTTCAGGTCCCAGCATGTGTAGTAGAGGAGATAGATAGAATCAGGAGAAGTTTCTTTTGGGCAAAAGATCCTAGCGAACGGAAGCTATGCACAATAGATTGGAATACGATCACTAAAAGCAAGCAAAATGGGGGACTTGGTGTTGGAAATCTTCAAACAAGAAACGAAGCGTTGCTATGTAAATGGTTATGGCGTTATGAAAATGAGAAAGAGGCACACTGGAGAAAGCTAATTGATGCAAAGTATGGAAGCAATGAGTCTAGTCTATCTCCATCAAGTCCGAGGAAATATTTTGTGTCTCCGTTATGGAAGAAGATCTCTGGTCTGATTCACTTGCAATCGTCATCAGGTGTTGTAGCGAAAAAAGGTTTAATGCACTGTGTCGGGAGAGGGAACAAAACAAAATTTTGGGAAGATCATTGGGTGGAAGGTCATATTTTAAAAGTATCATTTCCGAGGATATTCACATTGGCAATTCACAAATCTGGTCCAGTTTGCAACTTTGGCTTTTGGGAGGACGGTCAATGGAATTGGGATGTTAAATTTAGAAGAAGATTATTTGATTGGGAGGTGGATCAGTATGAAGCATTTTCTTCACTTCTAAATTCAATGATGTTAGTGGCATCGAATGATGACAAAGTGGTTTGGTCTTTTGAGTCATCGGGTAAGTTTTCATCGAAATCGTTTTGTTATGAAGTGGAAAACCTGAATTACCATGGTAATCCACTCCTTTCATCGATCTGGAAATTCAAGGTTCCGCCTAAGGCTCGTCTTCTTTGCTGGCAAGTATTGTCGGGTAAGTTGCCAATTAGAGCTTTTTTTTTTTTTTTTTTTTTTTTTTTTTTTTTTTTTTTTAAAAAAAAAAAAAAAAATTTTCAAAAANTTATGTGACTTTTGAAAAAAAAAATATCACATGATCACTTTTTTTCCCCTTTAGCTTATAAGATTATCAAGTTGAGCTATAACCATATAAATATCCGGAGGAATTGACATACTAAGAAATTAATAATAATCAACTTTGGTAAAAACAACATTTGGGAAATCTTTAGAATTATCATCTTTATTGTAAACTCTCATGATTAAGGGTGTTACCGTGTCGGGTTTTGAGTTTTTAAAAGTGACTTGCAACCCGACCCAATAAGAAATAGGGTTATTGGGTTCTTATCGGATCGGGTTATCACAAAATCTAATGTGGCCTCATGTATACAGATATCGATCTGATCCAACTCATTGTTGGTTGTCTACCCAGGGTTGGTCTGTCTTTGTTAATTTATGAAGATACTGAATATATCAATAAAAGTTAGGGCATGCTTGGTTGAGGGTATTAGGGGGTGGGGAATAGAAAAAACAATCATTAATTATGCTTGGTTTAGTATAAAGGAATGAAGCATTACCCTAAACAAGGTAATGACCCATTGTACTACAAATTGGGGGTTAATGTATTAATTACCCTTTGCATTCCTTAGTATACACTTTGCATTTCCCTTTCCCATTCTCTTAAGATGTATAATCCAAACTTCCGAAATGAACATGTATAGGTAAACATATTCCAATACTACTGGTTTATCATCAACCTGATTAACCGATTACTTTTATTTTTAAAGTTAGAAATTGGAGTAAAGTTGGTTACATGAAATAATGTTTGGCATAAATTGGAGTAATGCAGGTGTCTTGATTACATTTTATGCAATGGATCAAATGTGTATTGATGTGTTTATCTTAATAGGGTGGAATGATTCGTCAAAAACTGTGCTACCCAATGAAAAATGCAAAAAGATGTACACTTCACTTTTGGCAGTATGTCATCAGGAGGAGTCTGCAAAGCGCGAGGGATGGCTTCCACTAAATTCTGCCTCAACATCGCATTGCAAAGTCAGAAAATGGTTTACATGACAAAATTAGTACTTGATACAAGATCATATACTCTTTGGGTCAAAACGGGTCAAATGGGGGCTACCATAAGCATATGGATATGATCACAATAGACCTGGTACACATTAAAATTTTCCTAAACCATATTACTCCCTCCGTCCCAAAATAAATGTCAGGCTTGACTTTTTAGGGTCTTTGTTGTACAACTTTGACCTTAAATATTTTTATTTGCGTTATATAATATTCTATGAAAATTATACTAATGAAAATACATATGAAACTCAATCTATTCATATATTTTGCATCAAATATTATATAACACAAATAAAAATATTTACGGTCAAAGTTGAACAATAAAGACTCTGAAAAGTCAAACCTGACATTTATTTTGGGACGGAGGGAGTATCAAATTTTGTTATACATTGTATTTATTGAGAAAGGGTCCAATAAGATTATTACGTATATATGAAATTGTGGTTGCTGATGTATTTAGAAATATCAACTCATGTCACCTGTGTATCTCACATTTAAATGTGGCATTCATTCATATTACATTAGAGTATTTAGAAATATCAGGGTTAGATAATTTAACTAAAAATGAACTCTTTCAATATGAAACAGTTTCAACCCATAAGCCAACTTGTCAATGTTTCCACCTATACATTTGACCAGAGAAACGACACCAAAGTAATGAAATTTTTGCGAGTGAACATGGCCTAATCCATGGCAATGCTATAGTATAAATGAACAAATGAATAACCACCCACCCATTACTTTGAAGTAGTACCCTGTAAGGCAACACCGGTCTATTTGCCAATACTTTTGACCATATAATGAACAAATGAATAACCACCCAGCCATTAATTTTGACCACTTGGGACCTCAGAAACAACGATTTAAATGCCGCATACGTTGAATAGTGTAACATATGAATCACCACTTAAAGTTGTCTCGTGTAAGTCATAAAAAATGCAGTCGCCCAACAATGGAAAACAGGTTTTATGNCTGGAGGAATTGACATACTAAGAAATTAATAATAATCAACTTCGGTAAAAACAACATTTGGGAAATCTTTAGAATTATCATCTTTATTGTAAACTCTCATGATTAAGGGTGTTACCGTGTCGGGTTTTGAGTTTTTAAAAGTGACCTGCAACCCGACCCAATAAGAAATCGGGTTATTGGGTTCTTATCGGATCGGGTTATCACAAAATCTAATGTGGCCTCATGTATACATATATCGATCTGATCCAACTCATTGTTGGTTGTCTACCCAGGGTTGGTCTGTCTTTGTTAATTTATGAAGATACTGAATATATCAATAAAAGTTAGGGCATGCTTGGTTGAGGGTATTAGGGGGTGGGGAATAGGAAAAGCAATCATTAATTATGCTTGGTTTAGTATAAAGGAATGAAGCATTACCCTAAACAAGGTAATGACCCACTGTACTACAAATTGGGGGTTAAGGTATTCATTACCCTTTGCATTCCTTAGTATACCCTTTGCATTTCCCTTTCCCATTCTCTTAAGATGTATAATCCAAACTTCCGAAATGAACATGTATAGGTAAACATATTCCAATACTACTGGTTTATCATCAACCTGATTAACCGATTACTTTTATTTTTAAAGTTAGAAATTGGAGTAAAGTTGGTTACATGAAATAATGTCTGGCATAAATTGGAGTAATGCAGGTGTCTTGATTACATTTTATGCAATGGATCAAATGTGTATTGATGTGTTTATCTTAATAGGGTGGAATGATTCGTCAAAAATTGTGCTACCCAATGAAAAATGCAAAAAGATGTACACTTCACTTTTGGCAGTATGTCATCAGGAGGAGTCTGCAAAGCGCGAGGGATGGCTTCCGCTAAATTCTGCCTCAACATTGCATTGCAAAGTCAGAAAATGGTTTACATGACAAAATTAGTACTTAATACAAGATCATATACTCTTTGGGTCAAAACGGGTCAAATGGGGGCTACCATAAGCATATGGATATGATCACAATAGACCTGGTACACATAAAAATTTTCCTAAACCATATTATCAAATTTTGTTATACATTGTATTTATTGAGAAAGAGTCCAATAAGATTATTACGTATATATGAAATTGTGGTTGCCGATGTATTTAGAAATATCAACTCATGTCACCTGTGTATCTCACATTTAAATGTGGCATTCATTCATATTACGTTAGAGTATTTAGAAATATCAGGGTTAGATAATTTAACTAAAAATGAACTCTTTCAATATGAAACAGTTTCAACCCATAAGCCAACTTGTCAATGTTTCCACCTATACATTTGACCAGAGAAACGACACCAAAGTAATGAAATTTTTGCGAGTGAACATGGCCTAATCCATGGCAATGCTATAGTATAAATGAACAAATGAATAACCACCCACCCATTACTTTGAAGTAACCCTGTAAGGCAACACCGGTCTATTTGCCAATACTTTTGACCATATAATGAACAAATGAATAACCACCCAGCCATTAATTTTGACCACTTAGGACCTCAGAATCAACGATTTAAATGCCGCATACGTTGAATAGTGTAACATATGAATCGCCACTTAAAGTTGTCTCGTGTAAGTCATAAAAAATGCAGTCGCCCAACAATGGAAAACAGGTTTTTTGCAGGTGGTATGATCACAATAGTACGGGGCAAATATGCGAAATGGGTAAAAAAAAACTTTTGTTTTATTAAATATCAGTACTGATTGTATTTTTCACTAAAGTAGGATAGATACCAGGCAACCGAGCCTCCATTCCAAGAAAATAAACATGAGCTAACCTCTGTGAAGGATCAGCAGAAGTAGACAGATGTCTTATCTGATTCAGTTGTTCATATGCAGCTGACCAGAATGTAGGTAAACTGAGAAGGCGGAAATATTACAAACCACACCAAAGTGTAAGCCAAAAAGAAGCAAACATTAGATTTTGTGATAAGCAAACATTAGATTTTGTGATAACTCACTGGATTTCAAGTAAACCCAACAACCATAGAGCAAATAAAAATATTCATATGCTTGATTTGGGTGAGGTCTTGATTAACTACATATAAACAATAAACACAATACTTGAATCAATTGAGGCATTTTACCAAACAGGTAATGTGCATAAAGAGAATAATCTAAACATAAGAAAGATGTGTAATTAGCAATGATATACATCAGATACCCACATACCTGTTCGTCAATCATTAAAAAAAAAAAAAAAAAAAAAAGGAAAAAAAAAAGATAACACAATGATCGACATAAGCCCTGCAATCAAAACATAGGTTACAACTACAATTGTTGCTCAAAAGTGGAGTAAGTTTGAGATTGAAGCATTGTGTGTGCTAACATCATTCTTATAAAATACTAGTAACAAAAAGACAAGTTCTGCATAGACACAAATCATCATAATAAAAGATATAAAAATCCATAACAAGTTTTAAAACTGGACCCATATAAAATATAATGTAGAATATGGGCAAAACATACTTCAAAGACACAGAAAAATCTAGAACTAAAGACATCATGTCCAATAAATTCAATCACATTATACATGCCGCATTTGGGCTAATTGCCACCTGATGCTAGTTTCTTTTGGAAGAGTCTGCAGGCTTTTCGACAGTATTTTTAGAAGATTTATCTTGAGTCTTATCTGGAGTCACTGCCTTTCCGATATGATCTCCAGAACATTCAGAAGCATCCCCTGCACAATCTATATGGTCGTAGCCAATCCTCTTTTGATACACGGCATGTCTCGGCTGGTAGTTAAATGTTGCCGTTGTAGCCACTGTTACCATAATAACCGAAATAATCATAGCCTCCATTACCACTAAGACCGACATTACCATAATAGCCTCCATAGCCTTGAGGCTGGTAATTATAATTGTTGTGTTTGCATTATTAGTTGTGGGATTAGCGTCATTAGTTGAGGGGCATGCGTTTTTAGTTGAGGGCGCTTCTTCTTTTTTTGGGGGCGCTTCTTTCTTTCTATACAAGTTGGATGAACATTCTCCAAATTGAATATGATCTATATCTACTTTTCCTTTAAGTTTTCGCATACGCCTAATAAATTTGGGATGCATTAAACCCGAAACATGTGCCTTCCCATTCTCATCATCGGCGACGAAACTTCTTACTCCTTTTACCAACAGTGAAATTGTTTGATTAATCTTAGAGAACACAAAAAATTATAAAGTATAAACCGATAATATAGATCACAAAAGCATACCTTCAGTAGCGGCCACTACTTTGTCCAGTTCGTATATACCTGTTTTGGCCTTTAGCTTCAAAGTAACGTGCTGCGATAAGAAACAAAATATATTAGGAAATATGGTTCCATAGAGATGACGGAAGTATTTACATCGGATGTTTTATAAACCATAAATTTGGGTTTGGGCTCCTCTTTCTGAGTTTCGGAATTTGATTCTTTTGAACAAGCTGTGACACATCCCCTTGAAGCTGTGACACATTCGCTTGAGAAACATGCAACCCCCTTTGAGAAAGGTGCGACCCCCTTTGAGAAACCCTTTGAGAAACGTGCGACCCCCTTTGAGAAACCCTTTGAGAAACGTGCGATCCCCTTTGAGAAACCCTTGAAACTCGTCATATCTCTCCTACAATTTCAACAAAATATACTCTTATCATATATATTCTGAAAAAATTTAACATTCCTAGTTGATTGGTCCAGTTCCTCATTAATGCCTTTAAGCTTGTTCTACACTAGAGGTGTCCCAGCGAGACAAATAGTGCCATGGCCATATACACAAATATATACTTCACTTACTCAAGTTTACATAACCAAACAAGATCATCAGTACATTTTTCTGCCATATATGTATAAAACTAATCATATTACATAAACTATTAATACTTTAGAACTCTTATAACAAGTTTATGGAAGTCAATACGAATATAATACTCCGTAAGTTGTAATAACTAATAAGGGTGTTGAGTTTTAACAAAGGCAGTTGGTCACCAGTTACTCCCTTTTTTCATCGGTTAACACCCAACACAAGTAAATCACCTTCAATTTAGTTTATATAGTTGTTCCAATATTAACTAAACAATCAGCACATTATATCCTTAATTAGTATTTAAAAAAAAAAAAAAAAAAAAAAAAAAAAAAAAAAAAAAAAAAAAAAAAAAAAAAAAAAAAAAAAAAAAAAAAAAAAAAAAAAAAAAAAAAAAA
>LBNU01007843.1:61544-72772 GCA_014162995.1 Artemisia annua
TACCTAGTAACGAAATTTCTTGTGCTTTCGTTCTCCTTCTGTTTAATGTTGTGCACCGTGAGGTGTGTTCTTGTAAACTTCTTCTGTTGGCTGAAGTGAGATCTAAACTTAGCCTTCAAATCATCGAGGTTGATGATACTTCCCAGTTTCTGCCCATTCCACCAAATGCGTGCAGAATCTCGGAGGGTATACGTAAACATGTGACAGGCTACGGGCATGACCCATTTCTGCATTCTTATGGCTCCTTCGAACAAACGCAGGAAGTTATCTGGGTCCCCCTTTCCATCGTAGGTACCTATATGTGAAGGCATCTTTAAACCATCCGGCAAGGGATAGTCTTCGATCCATCTTACAAAAGGTGTCGTGGAGCCTGCAGGCTCTATGTATGAGTGGGCGTAAGGTGGTATGTTTGCGGGAACATTATGGTATGGGTTATAAGGAGGGGGTACTCCCGAAGAAGGTTGGTTAGTGTAAAAAGGATAGGGTGTGCTCGTATTTGGAGGGTAGCCATTGTACATGGTATACGGAGGGTATAACATGGGCTGCTTATAGGGTACGGTAGTTTGTGAGGGATACTGATTTCCAGGTTGCCCATTCATGGAGGAATAAAGGTTCGGAGGATAGCTTTGAGTCGGGAACTGGGGGTACAGGCCCATAGGAGGGAGATTTCCTCCTATGTTGAACGAACTTGGATTACCTCCCACACCAGATGTGTGGGAGGGCTGCAAGGGAACCCCTCCTTTGGTTCTCCCCAGATGTGCTGCTAGCAGTGGAGGTAGATTTACCTCCGGGATTTCCCTCTGTTGACTCCTTCCATTAGAGCCTTCGGCAATGGTTCCTTCCCTCCTAGTGGGAGTTCTTTCGGGGACTCCTTCAAAGCCCACACTCCTTCCTCCAGTCCTTCGGCTCAAAGGAGACCCAACACGCAGTATGGGCTGGTGAGCCTTAGGGACCGAAGGCCTCGGTTCCATTTCGATCTCCTCATCATACTCATCGCTGGAGTATTCCAGCTCTCTTCGCATCTCCGTGTTTCTACCCTGCCTCCTCCGGGCCCTTAACAAGGACTCTAGCTCTTCGTAGTTAGCATCGACGAAGGCTGGGCTGATGATGGGCTCTGGATTAGCTGACGTTGATGCGTGGTGGTTGGGTGTTATTTCAAGGTTAGATCGTGTGGTAAAGGTAGAGGCCGTGATTGGCGGAAGGTTGTTGGTGTCAGTTACGGGTAAAGGGGTTAAAGACGAGAAACCCGGTGGGGGTGTAATCTCTCTTTCTGTATTCATGCCGGTATAATAGCGAATATATTTGACTTGGTTATTCTACTTGGAAATAACGGGACTAATTGTAGCGTGTCCCACGGATGGCGCCACTGATTGTACAATAATTTGCACTATCAGGCCTTCGATGGGGATCAAAGGAAATGAGGGGTGTTGGGATTACGCCAAGCTTGGAGATAACCTGAAATAAGAAATACTAAAACACTACGTTAAGTGATTGCGCAGGGGTTGGACCCTGCGAACCACCTCCGGCGTGTGAATAAGTGATCGGTATGAGAATTTAAGTGTAAATGTAGTAAAGTAAGGTGAGAGATTGCATACCAGAACTGAAACTCGTCCAAGACTATTTATAGGGGAAGAAAACAGCCTTGGGGAGTGTTTCCACGTTTATAGGAGATCATGGGGGCGTCCCACGATTTTATGGCTAACCGCTAGGGTTTGATGTCCACTCCTCCTGAATTACCGGGTCAGTCAAAGAGGAAGAGAAAACATGGATAAGACAGGGGACGTGGGTAAGACTTGGTCTTGCCCTCTTTCTGTCTTATGTTCGTTGGAGAGTACCCCGAAGGGCTTATTCCGTCGTTTGGCGATTCCCAGCTGGTAACTAGATCATGAGAGATTAGTTTTACGCCCAAGAAGGTTTTAGGAGACTAGCTAGAGCCTTCGATTATGTAAGTTTCGATCAGTACCGAAGGGTGATCCTTCGAGCTGATCGGAGGGTACATCATCAGTACCCATCCTTGAACTTCATTGATTTGGCACGTTGTGCTCTAATTATAAGCTTTCCACTAACAATGACCTGCGATGGATGAACAATGCTGAGACTAGTAACATGATGTATGGAATAACATAATGACGATCATGCGTATACACATACCTCACATCCTTTAGCTCCATTCTCCATAATAAACCTCAGATCAACACAATAGCAAGCCTTAAAACGGTTTAAATATTAGTATAAGAAATCTTATAACGTTTGATCTGGACTATAGTGGTAAAGAGAGCTGAACAAATGGTGTAAGTTAATGACCAAAAAAAAAGCAATTACTACATCAGACATATCATTATACTTCCATGTGCAAGAAAATTACAATTACAGACCTGCGGATAGCAAGCAGCAAGCCTCCAAGAAGCTTGTAACGCAAAGACTCTGCCTGGGCTGTTGAAATGTATTTTGGCCTGGATAAAAGTTGAGGGACTAATATTGCCATGTTTACTTTTCAGGTTTAAGCTATATTGAATGTTTGTGGGCAAAAGCTAATAAAGAAAAGTTGGAGGGGCTGGAAGTGTAGAAGTATGAAGATATACACTAGGGTTGAGTCTTCTCTCATACCCGTTAGTGTTGTTTTGTTGTTTCGGCTATTGAAGCCGTTTTCCTTGTCTCATTCCTGGAAAACGACCCTTGATCATGTCTCTCTATATATATCAGCTATCTTATCTCCTTTGGGATCATCACAAAACATTATTCATTCCTGTGTACTTTCTTTTGTGTTCCTTGATTGAGATCAAGCATTTGTATAACTGTTTGAGAACAGTTTGGTTTGTAAAACTCTTTTATCATTAATCTAATTGGGCAATTTTAGTTTTTCCTACATGGTATCAGAGCCAGGTTGCTCTAAAAAAAGTTTTTTGAAAAATTAGGGTTTGGGTAATTTGGGGCTTTTACAATTTAAAGGTTCCAGAGGTCGATTAAGTTCCTTAATCGATAGGTTTGGTGATATCTGCTTCGATTGTAAGTGGTTCTAGTGATTTGCCCTAATTTAAAAATTAGGGTTTGGTGGATCTTGGTTGGTGGATCTGGGTTCGCTATGAATATCTGCTATATCCCTAGACTAAGTGAATCTAGGGTGTAGTAGGTTTGGTTCCGCTGCTACTTTGCTTTGCGTTCTCTGTAACACCTCTCACGCCTTTATTTTTTCTTGCAATTTATTTTTTCTTGTTTATATTGATGGGGAGTAGGATGTGAGAGATTGTTGAAGTTGTTTGTTGGTATTGGTTATTTGTTTGTTCTTTCTTTGCTAGTAGATAAAGCCCTTGACCTGCCACCTTGAGTGGTAAGGAAGCCTGGGAACTTCTTTCTTCCCTTCTTATTTATCTGTTTAATTTGATTGTGTGCTTGCTTGTTTCATTATGTCTTTGCATAATAGTACTCCACCTCCCTCTGTTCAGAATTCTGATGCAGAGGAAGAAGATGCTTTACCTGTTACTCTTATTAGTAAACTTGATATCAGTCATCCTCTACACTTACATCCTAATGACTCTTCTACATTAACTGTTATATCTATAAAATTGAAAGGAACTGAAAATTACAATGTGTGGTCTTGTGCTATGCTCTTAGCTCTTGAAGGCAAAAATAAAACTGTTTTTATAGATGGTTCTTGTAGGAGGTCTAATACTGATGATGTGTTAGGAAGACAATGGGACAGAGTTAATGCTATTGTTTGGGGTTGGATCTTGAATTCTATATCTGAAGAGTTGTTTCTAGGACAAATTTTCTCAAAAAAGGCCTCTGATGTTTGGACTGAGTTAAAAGAAACCTTTGATAGAGTTGATGGATCTGTTACTTTTAACTTGCATCATAAAATTAACTCATTATCTCAAAATGGCTCATCTATTGCTGAATACTTTAATAAGTTAAGTACTTTGTGGAAACAATTTGATGCTCTTGTTAAACTTCCTAGAAGTACTTGCCATGCTGCTGATGACTTTAAGAAACATAATCAGTTAGTGAAGTTAATGCAATTTTTGATGGGTCTTGATGATTCTTATATGCAAATTAGAAGCAACATTCTGTCTAGATACCCATTGCCTGATGTCAAAGGTGCTTTTGCCATTATCTCTAGTGAGGAATCTCATAGAGCTGTGGTTTCTGGTTCATCAGGGATTGGAGTCTCTCAAAGATCTCAGTCTTCTGTTTTCCATTCCAATGTGCCTGTTAGAGGGAGTTCACAGAGGCCTCAAACCTCTGGGAATTCTTTTAGACCTAGTAATGCTTCTAGGACTAATAACAATGGGAACAATAGGGCTGCTGGAGGTTCTAATCTTGTTTGTGAGCATTGTGGTTTTAATGGGCACACTGTGGATAGATGTTTTAAAGTTATTGGGTACCCTGCTAATTGGGAAAAAAGAAACAACAATACTACAAATCTTTCTAATCAGGGAACTCAAAATTTTAACAAAAGGTTTATTAATAACAATTCTGTTGGATCTAGCTCTCTTTCAAACTTTTCAGATGAACAGATTTCTAAACTTTTATCTCTTATCAAAGATACCTCTGTTAATGATGATGAAAAAGGCAGAGGTGTACATGCCAATATGGCAGGTATTGTTTTTAACACCAGCAAGGTTTTTAATCAAAATTTCCAAAGATTTTTTTGTAACAACAGTAAGGCCAGGCCTGCACTTATTGCAGCTGGTATTATTGTTGATTCTGGAGCAAATCAGCATCTAACATACACTGATAATTTTTTGGTTAATGTACTAGATATTTCCAAACTTGGAATTAAAGTCTCACATCCAAATGGAACTGAGGCTTTAATTACAAAGGTTGGAAATATGGTCCTAACCAAAAATTTAACTCTGTATGATGTGCTTGTTGTTCCAGAATATTGTGTGAGTCTTATGTCTGTTCATAAGATTGCTAGAGACAGCAAGTTTGTCATTGCTTTTGATGAGTCTAAGTGCTATGTGTTATCTCAGGGTTTGAGGGATGTGAAACTTCTGGGGACTGGTAGACAGTCTGATGGATTATACTTTTTTGATAAAACTGAAGGTAATTTGTGTACTAAAGACCAATTTTGTCCTTTCTCTGGTTTGTCTAAATACTTGTGGCATTGCAGGCTTGGTCATCCTTCTGACCAAGTCCAAAAGTTTTAAACAAAGATCTTAAGTTTGATAATAAAAATAATGTGGAAGTTTGTGAAATTTGTCAAAAGGCTAAACAAACCAGAGAACCCTTTCCTTTGAGTGAGCATAAAACTTCTATGCTTGCAGACCATGTCCATCTTGATCTGTGGGGACCCTATAGGGTTACTAGTAAAGAGGATACAAGTATTTTTTGACCATTGTTGATGATTACACCAGGGCTGTTTGGGTGTACTTGATTAAGGCTAAAACTGAAGTGTTTGATTGTGTTTATGCCTTTTTTAATTTGATCAAAAATCAATTCAAAAAAACTATGAAGATTTTTAGAAGTGATAATGGTACTGAATTTGTGAATGATAAGTTCAATGAGTTTTGCATTACTAATGGCATAATACATCAGACTTCTTATGCTTATACTCCCCAATAGAATGGGATTGTGGAAAGGAAACATAGGCATCTGCTTAATGTTGCCAGATCCCTTCTGTTTCAGGGGGAATTCCTCTGAATTTATGGTCTGAGTGTATTCTTACTGCTTGTTACCTTATTAACAGGTTGCCTTCTTCAGTGCTGAATGGGAATTCTCCTTATAATATGGTTTTTAATAGAAAATGCTCCTTAAATCACTTAAGAGCTTTTGGTTGTCTNTATGGTTTTTAATAGAAAATGCTCTTTGAATCACTTAAGAGCTTTTGGCTGTCTGTGTTTTGCTACTGTGCTTAATAATCATGATAAGTTCAGTAGCAGATCTGAAAAATGTGTGTTGGTTGGCTATGCTTCTTTTAAAAAAGGATATAAACTTTTCAGTCTTGAAAGGAAACAGTTTTTGTCTCAAGAGATGTTGACTTCTTTGAAAATGTGTTCCCTTTTAAGACTGATTCTGTGATTGAGACTTGTCAAGATCTGGATCATACAAACTTTTTTGATAAGGTGGTGTATGAGGATCTTGACATGCCCTATGATGAGAAAAATATAAATGATAAACCATCTGGTGATGGAAACAAACATGCTAACTCTCCTAGTGTTAGCAAGAATTCTTTTCTTGATGGCAGTCCCACAATTGACCCTTTTGAGGATGAGTTGGGGCATCCTCAGGGTTCCAATGGTTCTGCCCTTGAAAATGAGGTGTCTGCAACACTTGAGAATGAAAATGCACATTCTGAGGGTACTTTTCAAAATAGTCCAATCACAGAATCTCAACCAAATTTGCTAAATCAACCTGTTAGGAGATATGAAAGATCTTCTGTTTTTCCAAACAAATATAATGATTTTGTGGTTAACTCCAAAGTTAGATATGGTCTTGAAAAATTTGTTAGCTATGCCAATCTTAGTTCTGAAAACTTTTGCTTTACAACAAAATTAAACAAACTTTCAGAACCCAAAAATTATTGGGAAGCCAGCAAAGTTCAGCACTGGAAAGAGGCAATGAATACAGAAATGGATGCTTTATATGAAAATGACACCTTTGAGATTGTTGAATTGCCTTGTGGTAGAAAGGCTATTGGTTCTAAATGGGTTTACAAGATTAAATACAAGTCTAGTGGAGAGATTGATAGATTTAAGGCTAGACTTGTTGTCCAGGGTTTTAGTCAAAAGGAAGGTGTTGATTTTGATGAAACTTTTTCCCCTATGGTTAAAATTGTCACTATTAGATGTGTTATTAACTTGGCTGTTCAAAAATCTTGGCCCATTTTTCAACTGGATGTCAATAATGCCTTTTTGTATGGTGACCTTGAGGAAACTGTCTATATGAAACTACCTCCGGGTTACTTTGATGAAAATGACAACAGAGTGTGTAGACTTAAAAAATCTTTATATGGCTTAAAACAGGCTCCAAGGCAATGGAATGCCAAACTTTCTAGTACTTTATTTGAAAATGGTTTTGTGCAAAGTAAAAGTGATTATTCTTTGTTTACCAAGAATGATTCAGGAGTTTTTGTTGCCTTGCTTGTGTATGTTAATGATATTATTATCACTGGTAACAATATTAATGCTATTGAAGATTTCAAAAGGTACCTTAAGACCAAGTTTCAGATAAAAGACTTAGGCAAACTCAAATATTTTTTGGGCATTGAGGTTATTGAAACTAAAAGTGGAGTTTGCTTATCACAAAGGAAATACTGCCTAGATCTATTATCTGAGTTTGGTCTTCTTGCTTGTAAACCTTCTGCTATTCCTCTTGAACAAAGTGTGTATATTACTTCTGAACCTACTGACACAGATCCTTTACTTGATAATATCACTGAGTATCAAAAGCTTATTGGTAAATTGATTTATTTAACTCACACTAGGCCTGATATATCTTATGTTGTACACTGCCTGAGCCAATTTATGCATTCCCCTTTAAGGTCTCATTTAAAAATTGCCTTAAAGGTGTTGAGGTATTTGAAAGGTTCACCAGGTATGGGTGTACATATACTTAAGAGTTCTGAGAATTTCATGAATGCATTTGTAGATGCAGATTGGGCTAAGTGTGTGGTTACAAGAAAATCAGTTACTGGATTTTGTGTTTGTCTCAATGGTTCTATGATTTCTTGGAAAAGCAAAAAGCAGAATACCCTCTCAAAGTCTTCTGCAGAAGCTGAGTACAGAGCCTTAGCTTCTGTGACTTCTGAGATTGTTTGGATCCTTAAAATTCTCAAGGATCTTAACTGGGAACATTTTATGCCTGTAAAAGTTTTCTGTGACAGTCAAGCAGCAATTAAGATTGCTGCTAATCCTGTCTTCCATGAGAGGACTAAACATTTGGAGATTGATCTCCATTTTGTAAGGGAAAAAATCCTAACTGGTGTTATTGAAACTGCTAAGATTCACACTGCTGATCAAACAGCAGACATTTTTACAAAAGGACTTGATAAAATTCAACATTTCAAAATGGTTTCTAAACTGGGGTTATTTGATGTCTTCCAGGCCAAAATTCAGGGGGGATGTTGAAATGTATTTTGGCCTGGATAAAAGTTGAGGGACTAATATTGCCATGTTTACTTTTCAGGTTTAAGCTATATTGAATGTTTGTGGGCAAAAGCTAATAAAGAAAAGTTGGAGGGGCTGAAGTGTAGAAGTGTGAAGATATACACTAGGGTTGAGTCTTCTCTCATACCCGTTAGTGTTGTTTTGTTGTTTCTGCTATTGAAGCCGTTTTCCTTGTCTCATTCCTGGAAAACGACCCTTGATCATGTCTCTCTATATATATCAGCTATCTTATCTCCTTTGGGATCATCACAAAACATTATTCATTCCTGTGTACTTTCTTTTGTGTTCCTTGATTGAGATCAAGCATTTGTATAACTGTTTGAGAACAGTTTGGTTTGTAAAACTCTTTTATCATTAATCTAATTGGGCAATTTTAGTTTTTCCTACATGGGCAATCAAATAAAACCCCTGTTGTTGACCTTTTCAGCATAAAGTTCCACACTGTTTTCGGGGAACTTGAACGAGAGATGTTAGCTCCCTTATCCTCCTCCCCTTCTCACCTAGAAGACAAAGTTCAATATGCAAAAAACAATTGTGTTAACTTTTGTCAAACTTGATAATCAGTGAAAACTTCATAAAGAACGTAAAACAGATACTACTAAATATCATGTAAAGCTTTTAGAGTTGTCATATTGACAAAAGCGGTAGTCTTTCATGATAGCTCTTACATGATGCTCTTACTTTGCTATAGTGTAAACACCAATATCAAAGACGGCTTCTGTCATTTAAGTTTCACTTAAACATCTAATAGAAAAAGGTTTCAACATCAATCATAAGATACAAACAAACATCTTGTGTAGGAAAACAGAACTTTGGAAATAGTTAACCTGCTTTCAACCGAAACTAAATAAAGACAGTTGTGTATCTTAAACTAGTGCTCCACCTTTTACATATAACCAATACTTGTTCTGTTTTTCTAGTCTACGATCAACATAAGGCAATAAGTTATTGAGTTATGAACTGAAATTCTGTTTTCCTAACACAACTCCTGGCTCCACTAATGCAAGACAAAGTTTCGACCAAAAATGAATTAGACCATTCTATTAAAGAGAGCAAGCTAATGTTTATGTATCATTCTATTCTGTAAGTGGTTATCTTTAAAGTACTGGATACATCCAATTTTGTAATCGTATATCATATATAATCTAGCTATATAGTCAACTATTAGACTCTTAACCTATTCAAGTCTATTTCACAAAACTATACTCCTTAACAAAATCCTATAAAAATCACTATTTGTTAACATTATGCTTCATATGTTACAGTGATTGATGATGATGATACTGCCCTTCCGGTTTTTGCTTAATCGTGTCGCCATGTTGATGCAAATGATTGTGCTGTTTAATTGTGGTGTGCTAATCAATTTATGTGGTGTCAGTATCACTTCCCTATATACAATTAACATATATATAAAAAAATAAATATACTACTTAAAAGCTCGATAATAACTCGAGTCGAGCCTATATAAGCTAAGATCGTTATTGATTTCTTATCGTTACATATGTTGAATATATCTGAGGGAACTATTCTGCTCAAACTTTTAAAAGAATAAGTGCTACGACATTATGGTTACCTACAAAAGAAATGAATTCTAAGGGATTGATTGCTTCAAATGAAGACGCCATTCGTCAATAAATGCCATTTTATCCGGATCCATGTTTGGTAGTTTTCGAACTTCAAGACTATCTATTATTTTCGCAGTCCTACCAAGAAGCTTGACTGCAGCCTCGACACTTGCCTCCCGTTTCTCTATCACACTTTCATGACATTTCATTATTATGACCCGTGGTATGTTGGTGAAGCAAGCAACCATTATGTCCGCAATCATGCCATGTAATAAGCTAAACAACTCCTCTTCCCTATGTGTTTTGATGCTACTTTTGCTGCTTAACAACAATGTTTGTGAAATACGGTACATTGAATTGGCAGCAATCAACTTATTTGAAAAGTTCTCCATGGGTACTGCTTATGTTTTCCATCACAATTTCTTTTGCTCTATCAGAAAACCATTCAATGATCTCCCATGATGTTTTCCCGTTATAACTACTTCTTTCCAGAGTGGTTTCTAGCCACTTCCGGCTGTCTTCGACCCCACGCCACAAGCTCATAGTTGTCTTTTGAAGGTTTACATATTCACTAGCACTATTCAGGTTTTCTTCTATGAGACGAGTGTACACAAGACCTTCACCAACATACTTGAACAAACTATTCACTATGTCCTTGGGAATGTTTGGGAGAGCAATAGCAATGCATGTTAAGGTTACTATCGGTAGGCTCCAGCTGTTAGGAAGTTTGAAGAATATCAAAGGTTGAACTTGATCTATGTCAAAGTTTGCTACTCCGTTGAATGCAATAGATTTTTTAAGAAACTTCAAGAGATTGTTATTTTCTTCCTTCTTGGCCTTTTGAATCAGGTGATCCATAGATTTTTAAATTCCTTTCAGTGTTTTTTCAGCAAGCCTCATCTCGTCTTCTAGTTGCAAAACATACATCTGAAGATCTTCTTTTGTGTCATGACTTTTTGAGGCAATGGAGCTAGTATACAACATTTCCTTCAATGACTTCAAACAAGAAATACAATAGACTGCAAATATTACAAGTGACAACTGAATGAGTCGTATTGTTTTGCATGATACCACAATTATCGTTTGAAATCCAATGCAAAGGTATAGCAGGAGGCTTTTTAGCTTATGGACTAGAGTTCTTGATCTGCGACGACTTGACAGAAAAGGTATTCCTTCCATTCACACAACATCTGGTTCCAATAATGCTCTACTTTAAAGTTCGTCAAATAGTTTCTACCTGATTTAGTGAACAATTTGAAGCTATATACCGTATTACATCTAAATAACGCGGTAATGCTACCCACCACAACTCCAGTGAACTGTATTATATATATGGCAAGCATTGACCACTCATAATCTGACGCACAATCCATATATGCTCCATGTCTTAGAATAGAGTTGATGACTGCTGTATATATACAGATTATGCAACAAGCAAACGATAGTGGATTATTAGCCATCACAAATTGTGGGCTACTCGTTTCAACCATGACCCAATATTTTCTTACATACTGTCTTAAGTTCTCAAGAGCTGTATGTTGATCATTTAAAGTCG
>LBNU01007843.1:78201-92283 GCA_014162995.1 Artemisia annua
TTTTTTTTTTTTTTTTTTTTTTTTTTTTTTTTCCCCTTGTAAAATACTAGAGAGATTTCTTCATGGCCAGAGTTTATTAGGCCATTCATAGTGCAACTGATGAAAAAACCAAAGCATAGAACTGTCTCACCAAAACTGCAATAATATGTATAACATGTTCTATACTCATATTGCAATTCTACGAAAATAAAATCAGTCGTAAACATAAACCTAATGATGTCAACATGCAGCGCTCCAAATTAACCAAAATGATACTTAACATACACATGAAAAATTATCTTTCACGACATGGGAATTCCGAGGATCACATTGGTTTCTAATCTTGAGTTTGATTGAGCTTTAGACAGGTACTGGCATAGGTGCAGGCAAAGGCTCCTCGACAATTGGTGGTTTGTATTCGTCAAACTCTTTGTGTGGATCACTACAAGAATCAGGAGAACGGCGGGCGACGAAATGATCCCGTCGACACTTTGTCGTCGGGACAATGAAGAAAATGACAAACTGTGGCCGACGTCATGTCGACGGGAGCGTATAATCCCAACGTCATGACGACGGGAAAGTGTCAAAAACGTCGCCGGGAAAAGTCCTGGTTGTACTACTGGATGTACAACAACGTCATATCCATGGGCATATTAATCACAACATTATCAGGTAGAGCAGTCTTAATTGGGCCCGAGTTTTACTGAAGGATCCCGGTCGAGCATAATCTTAACCTTGATACCAAGAACACCCTGTACAAGAAGTAAACAACAGTTAAATATTTGTTGATCTAAATGTTGAAAGATGAAATCCATACAACGTTTTAGGAGTGTGTGAATTCGTTTTTTTTGAAACTTTTGATGAAAAGGTCGTGTTTTTTGTTTCTTAAAAAACCGTACCTTGTTACTATTAAAAGGTTCAATCTTTACGTGTTTTGTTGTTAAAGTTGTTGTTTTTATTGAGGATTTAGTGTTTTTAAAGAACTTGTGCAAAAGAAATCGGTTCAAAACGTTAAATAGAGTGATTTGTAGGTGGTTTTATGTGAATTTTCTTGGCTGCTGGTTGACAATCGTTTATACTTCTTGGCTGCTGGTTGACAGCTGCGAGTTGATAGCGACGGTTTTGTCTGGTTGTGAGTTGTCTGTTTGTCCTGCGAGTTGATAATATTTCTGCTGGTTGTTCATCTCCTGCGAGTTGATAATATTTCTGCTGGTTGTTCATCTCCTGCGAGTTGATAATATTTCTGCTGGTTGCTCATTTCCTGCGAGTTGATATTATTCCTGCTGGTTGTTCATTGACTGCGAGTTGATAATATCCCTGCTGGTTGATCATATTCTTCACTGCTGGTTGATCATATTCATCACTGCTGGTTGATTAACTTTTCACTGCGAGTTGACACTTGTTCTTCACTGCTAGTTGATCAAATCACATTCCATCAAACCAAATCACAATCAAACCAAACCAAATCACAATGAAAACAAATCACAATCAAACAACAATTCACCTAATCTAACTTACAATCATCACAAGTAACACAACTTTCAACAAACAAACACAACTCCTACTTCGTTGAATCGATCCAAGATCAACTTTATCACACATCAGAGTTAAAAGGAAATACAGATAATAGAGAGAGATTCAAAGAAAGCGTTTAAAGTGTTCAAGTCACATATTGAGAAGGTTATAAATACTTTAGGATATGAACCAAGGTTCGATGAGGCATTTGAATACTTCATCAGAGTCCAATTTCATCATTTTAAAGAAAAACTCATCCAAAGCCTGAATCAACTTGAAAAGCTACTTAATGGAAAAGAACTTCATACGCGTGACTGCAAGGAAGCTCTTAAAGTGATCCAAACTAAGTTTCAGAGTATATTTAACCCTTGGTTATTGAACCAGTCAGAGTTTATCAAAGATTTTGGGTAAATTATACGACCTTCAGAACTAAATGCATCAATGACATGGGTGACCTCGAAAAGATACTTGATGCTGAGGAAGCTGAGTTAAATGAAATTGAGAAGCTGAAACGGGAAAGAGAGCTAATTGAAAGAGAGATGCAGTTAAAGGAAACAGAGGTTATTGAAAGAGAGACAGACAAAGATGATCAAACAGAAGAAGAAACAGTCAATGAGGGTGAAGCATTAGATGTTAGTTTGGTTTTCACGGGAAGTGATTCATCTTCAGAATAGCAGGTTGAAAGCAGTAGTCCAAGGTATGATTCGGATGCTGATGGTACACACACGGATGAAGCTGTTTGGGATAACAAAGATGATCATATCATACCTTCATTTGACACAGAGACATTAACTAGGGTACAACATTCAAATGATCTTGATAATGTTGTTGTGTTCGATAATGTGTTTGCTCATAATCAGACATATCCTGCGCATCCTGAGTCTGTTAGTGACACATATGTGGTGGAACAGAATGATAGTAATATCACTCTTGCTACTCCATATATGGATCCTAATGGAGGTGAGCCTGCCCAGGATGGATCTTCTTATAAACAAGATCGTGCCTTATTTGCTTCATTAATCAATAATTTCAAACATGAACTTGACAAGTGCAAAAACGACAATCTTGAAGCTAAGCAAGCAAATGTCTTTTTGAACAAAGAGCTTGAGATATTTAAGGAAATGGAAAAATGTTTTGAAAATGCAACAAAAAGAAATGCTGAACTTGAAATTGAAATCTCAAACCTTAAATCTCATGCTCAAAAGTTTGAAATTTATGGAGAGTCTGTCAAACAACTCTTAAAACAAAAAGAAGCACTTGAATTTGGTTATAGAGAAGCTGTTTTGGATAAAAAAACGTTCCATTCAAAAACTGGATGAACAAATGGTTTTTAACAATAGAAAGGTTGAAGCGCTTTTAAAAGAGAACTCTGATTTAAAAAGTGAAAATTCAAGGCTTCAGAAAACCACTTCAAATTTTGAGATTGTTAACTTGAGAATGAAAACCAAGAGTTTTTGAAACGAGTAAACGATCTTGAAAACAAACTTCGTAAATTGGGACAGACTACTCAGACTCTAAACATGTTGCCTACAAAAGATGAGGACATTCATAAACAAACATCCGGAATAGGTTTTGTGAATCTTGATCATTCGGAAAATTATTTGGAAAATGAAAACCGGGTTTTCTAAACAAAGACATTCTGTTTGAGTCTGAAGATATTTTAAAATGTGAAGAGGAAAAACGTTTGAAAGTCAAACAAAGAAAAACCGCATTACTCAACAGGTTGACACGATGCAGAAAACGAGCAAACAATTATCATAACGACAGATGTCTGTCTTTCGATATGGGTCATTTGGAGGGGCTGGATTGAAGCATTTTATAAAACGTGGGCAGGGAAATCAACCTACGAGCTGCTCTAGCTGGGCCGGTTGGGGGTGGCCGAGCACCCTCCAGCCCCCCCACTGGCTCCGCCTCTGGAAATACGTAGTATAAAACCTGATTAGGCTAGCAAAAAGTTCGGGAAGAAGGCAAATTGGTATCACAGACGCGTGGCATAATGATGTCAGAATACGGGTTTGTGTAATTCAAAAACAGATGCAATTTTGAATTGCTGTTATCAGCATCTTCTTTGTATTAGGCACCAACTACAATTGTTGCTCAAAAATGGAGTCAAGTTTGAGATTGAAGCATTGTGTGTGCATCATTCTTATAAAATAACAAAAAGACAAGTTCTGCATAGACACAAATCATCATAATAAAAGATATAAAAATCCATAACAAGTTTTAAAACTGGACCCATATAAAATATAATGTAGAATATGGGCAAAACATACTTCAAAGACACAGAAAAATCTAGAACTAAAGACATCATGTCCAATAAATTCAATCACATTATACTTGCAGCATTTGGGCTAATTGCCACCTGATGCTAGTTTCTTTTGGATGAGTCTGCAGGCCTTTCGACAGTAGAAGATTTATCTTGAGTCTTATCTGGAGTCACTGCCTTTCCGATATGATCTCCAGAACATTCAGAAGCATCCCCTGCACAATCTATATGGTCGTAGCAAATCATCTTTTGATACTCGGCAGGTCTCGGCTGGTAGTTATAAATGTTGCCGTTGTAGCCACTGTTACCATAATAACCGAAATAATCATAGCCTCCATTACCACTAAGACCGACATTACCATAATAGCCTCCATAGCCTTGAGGTTGGTAATAGCCAATTGTTGTGTTTGCATTATTAGTTGTGGGATTAGCATTATTAGTTGAGGGGCCTGCGTTTTTAGTTGAGGGCGCTTCTTCTTTTTTGGGGGGCGCTTCTTCTTTTTTTGGGGGCGCTTCTTTCTTTCTATAAAAGTTGGATGAACATTCTCCAAATTGAATATGCTCTACATCTATTTTTCCTCTAAGTTTTCGCATACGCTTAAGAAATTTGGGAGGCATGTAACCCGAAACATATGCCTTCTTATTCTCATCATCGGCGACACAACTTTTTACTCCTTTTACCAACAATGAAATTGTTTGATTAATCTTAGAGAACACAAAAAATTATAAAGTATAAACCGATAATATAGATCACAAAAGCATACCTTCAGTAGCGGCCACTACTTTGTCCAGTTCGTATATACCTGTTTTGGCCTTTAGCTTCAAAGTAACGTGCTGCGTTAAGAAACAAAATATATTAGGAAATATGGTTCCACAGAGATGACGGAAGTATTTACATCGGATCTTTTACAAACCATAAATTCGGGTTTGGGCTCCTCTTTCTGAGTTTTGGAATTTAATTCTTTTGAACAAGCTGTGACACATCCCCTTGAAGTTGTGACACATCCGCTTGAGAAACGTGCAACCCCCTTTGAGAAACGTGCGACCCCCTTTGAGAAACGTGCGACCCCCTTTGAGAAACCCTTTGAGAAACGTGCGACCCCCTTTGAGAAACCCTTGAAACTCGTCATATCTTCGTAGCTCTCACTTCCTTTACTAAACAAGTCTCCTACAATTCCAACAAAATATACTGTGATCATATTCTGAAAAAAATTTAACATTCCTAGTTGATTGGTCCAGTTCCTCATTAATGCCTTTAAGCTAGTTCTACACTAGAGGTGTCCCAGCGAGACAAATAGTGCCATGGCCATATACACAAATATATACTTCACTTACTCAAGTTTACATAACCAAACAAGATCATCAGTACATTTTTCTGCCACATATGTAACAAACTAATCGTATTACATAAACTATTAATACTTTAGAACTCTTAACAAGTTTATGGAAGTCAATACGAATATAATACTCAGTAAGGGTGTCGAGTTTTAACAAAGGCAGTAGGTCACGAGTTGCTTTCTTTTTTCTCGGTTAACACAAAACAAGTAAATCACCTTCAACTTAGTTTATATAGTTGTTCCAATAAACAATCAGCACATTATATTCTTAATTAGTATTTAAAAAAAACCTTTGTTCGTATAACAAGTAACTATAATCTAGTTCACAAAGCTTAATCAACTAATTAAACCAGTAGTAGCAGCTCATTAAGCAACTATCCCCAGTCACGCTCCCCTTTTGCTGCTTCTTCAACGAAGTTTAATACTGGTATAAGTTTCAGTCGTTTAGAAACTGTATCTTTGAGCAAATTTATCATCAAAACGCTTTACAGTATCATATAAAAAAATTTTCAGAAACATAATAATAACAGAATAATGAAAACGACCTTGTTTGTAAGTTTCTGGAAGATAAAAAGTGGTTTTTAGAGAGGCAAATTATTCCAGTCTCACTATATAAGACAAAAATACACCACATTTGTTCCTGGTTATTGAACTTGAACCCACAACTTGGTTGACTATCTCAGAACAAACATTCTGGAAGATAACTAGTTTATGATTACGACTGTAAAAACATTCTGAAAGTAAGTTTGTAACTTTCACTACACTAAGCCAACAGTTAAACTATAAATATCATGCATACACATGAAGCTAACTGCATATATTTTTCTTAATGATTTAAAAGCACGTATACCAGACCAATCTTAACGTATTATGTGATTCTAACAGCACAATTAAGTTCAAATTACATGCATGAGAATACTATTACCTTACTTGGCGACTGAAACTACAACCCGAATCCAAAAATAAATGCTCAACCTTCTTATTGCTGATAGTTTCGCTCTAGGGTTTATAAATGTTATGTGTTTACGTGATTTATTGGTTTTTAAAGAACGACTTAATCTGGTGGAATTCGTTTCTAAAATATACGCCTTTGTATCTACCATGCAAGTTTCGTTTTTTTAAGAAGTTGATAGACTATCCTTATGTGCTGATGAGGACTATCGAATCATTTGACTTAATAATAAATGATTAAGTAAATCATTTCCTTTTTTTTAAACGAGAATATTAGCAGTTAATTGTTTCCGTTTTTATAGATAGGACTCGATATATTTTATGGGATTACGGGATTTTTTTTTTTTTTTTTTTTTTTTTTTTTTTTTTTTTTTTTCCTTGTAAAATACTAGAGAGATTTCTTCATGGCCAGAGTTTATTAGGCCATTCATAGCAACTGATGAAAAAACCAAAGCATAGAACTGTCTCACCAAAACTGCAATAATATGTATAACATGTTCTATACTCATATTGCAATTCTACGGAAATAAAATCAGTCGTAAACATAAACCTAATGATGTCAACATGCAGCGCTCCAAATTAACCAAAATGATACTTAACATACACACGAAAAATTATCTTTCACGACATGGGAATTCCGAGGATCACATTGGTTTCTAATCTTGAGTTTGATTGAGCTTTAGACAGGTACTGGCATAGGTGCAGGCAAAGGCTCCTCGACAATTGGTGGTTTGTATTCGTCAAACTCTTTGTGTGGATCACTACAAGAATCAGGAGAACGGCGGGCGACGAAATGATCCCGTCGACACTTTGTCGTCGGGACAATGAAGAAAATACAAACTGGGCCGACGTCATGTCGACGGGAGCGTATAATCCCGACGTCATGACGACGGGAAAGTGTCAAAAACGTCGCCGGGAAAAGTCCTGGTTGTACTAGTGGATGTACAACAACGTCATATCCATGGGCATATTAATCACAACATTATCAGGTAGAGCAGTCTTAATTGGGCCCAAGTTTTACTGAAGGATCCCGGTCGAGCATAATCTTAACCTTGATACCAAGAACACCCTGTACAAGAAATAAACAACAGTTAAATATTTGTTGATCTAAATGTTGAAAGATGAAATCCATACAACGTTTTAGGAGTGTGTGAATTCGTTTTTTTTTTTGAAACTTTTGATGAAAAGGTTGTGTTTTTTGTTTCTTAAAAAACCGTACCTTGTTACTATTAAAAGGTTCAATCTTTATGTGTTTTGTTGTTTTTATTGAGGATTTAGTGTTTTTAAAGAACTTGTGCAAAAGAAATCGGTTCAAAACGTTAAATAGAGTGATTTGTAGGTGGTTTTATGTGAATTTTCTTGGCTGCTGGTTGACAATCGTTTATACTTCTTGGCTGCTGGTTGACAGCTGCGAGTTGATAGCGACGGTTTTGTCTGGTTGTGAGTTGTCTGTTTGTCCTGCGAGTTGATAATATTTCTGCTGGTTGTTCATCTCCTGCGAGTTGATAATATTTCTGCTGGTTGCTCATTTCCTGCGAGTTGATATTATTCCTGCTGGTTGTTCATTGACTGCGAGTTGATAATATCCCTGCTGGTTGATCATATTCTTCACTGCTGGTTGATCATATTCATCACTGCTGGTTGATTAACTTTTCACTGCGAGTTGACACTTGTTCTTCACTACTAGTTGATCAAATCACATTCCATCAAACCAAATCACAATCAAACCAAACCAAATCACAATCAAAACAAATCACAATCAAACAACAATTCACCTAATCTAACTTACAATCATCACAAGTAACACAACTTTCAACAAACAAACACAACTCCTACTTCGTTGAATCGATCCAAGATCAACTTTATCACACATCAGAGTTAAATGGAAAAGGAAATACAAATAACAGAGAGAGATTCAAAGAAAGTGTTTAAAGTGTTCAAGTCACAGATTGAGAAGGTTATAAATACTTTAGGATATGAACCAAGGTTCGATGAGGCATTTGAATACTTCATCAGAGTCCAATTTCATCATTTAAAAAAAAAACTCATCCAAAGCCTGAATCAACTTGAAAAGCTACTTAATGGAAAAGAACTTCATACGCGTGACTGCAAGGAAGCTCTTAAAGTGATCCAAACTCAGTTTCAGAGTATATTTAACCCTTGGTTATTGAACCAGTCAGAGTTTATCGATGCGTTTTACCAAAGATTTTGGGTAAATTATACGACCTTCAGAACTAAATGCATCAATGACATGGGTGACCTCGAAAAGATACTTGATGCTGAGGAAGCTGAGTTAAATGAAATTGAGAAGCTGAAACGGGAAAAAGAGCTAATTGAAAGAGAGATGCAGTTAAAGGAAACAGAGGTTATTGAAAGAGAGACAGACAAAGATGATCAAACAGAAGAAGAAACAGTCAATGAGGGTGAAGCATTAGATGTTAGTTTGGTTTTCACGGGAAGTGATTCATCTTCAGAACAGCAGGTTGAAAGCAGTAGTCCAAGGTATGATTCGGATGCTGATGGTACACACACGGATGAAGCTGTTTGGGATAACGAAGATGATCATATCATACCTTCATTTGACACAGAGACATTAACTAAGGTACAACATTCAAATGATCTTGATAATGTTGTTGTGTTCGATAATGTGTTTGCTCATAATCAGACATATCCTGCGCATCCTGAGTCTGTTAGTGACACATATGTGGTGGAACAGAATGATAGTAATATCACTCTTGCTACTCCATATATGGATCCTAATGGAGGTGAGCCTGCCCAGGATGGATCTTCTTATGAACAAGATCGTGCCTTATTTGCTTCATTAATCAATAATTTCAAACATGAACTTGACAAGTGCGAAAACGACAATCGTGAAGCTAAGCAAGTGAATGTCTTTTTGAACGAAGAGCTTGAGAGATTTAAGGAAATGGAAAAATGTTTTGAAAATGCAACAAAAAGAAATGCTAAACTTGAAATTGAAATCTCAAACCTTAAATCTCATGCTCAAAAGTTTGAAATGTATGGAGAGTCTGTCAAACAACTCTTAAAACAAAAAGAAGCACTTGAAGTTGGTTATAGAAAAGCTGTTTTGGATAAAAAACGTTCCATTCAAAAACTGGATGAACAAATGGTTCTTAACAATAGAAAGGTTGAAGTGCTTTTAAAAGAGAACTCTGATTTAAAAAGTGAAAATTCAAGGCTTCAGAAAACCACTTCAAATTTTGAGATTATTAACACAAAACTTGAGAATGAAAACCAAAAGTTTTTTAAGCGAGTAAACGATCTTGAAAACAAACTTCGTAAATTGGGACAGACTACTCAGACTCTAAACATGTTGCCTACAAAAGATGAGGACATTCATAAACAAACAACCGGAATAGGTTTTGTGAATCTTGATCATTCGGAAAATTATTTGGAAAATGAAAACCGGGTTTTCTAAACAAAGACATTCTGTTTGAGTCTGAAGATATTTTAAAATGTGAAGAGGAAAAACGTTTGAAAGTCAAACAAAGAAAAACTGCATTCTCGTACCACGGCTTTGTGTATGGTTGTACACAATTGACAGATATACCAAAAGAACCTTTCAAAAGAAAAGACACAAATGTGAAAAGATTTTTCAAAGAAGCTCAACTTGCTACTTATGATGCTAATTTATGGCAAAATAAAGCAAAGAAACAGTTTTGTAATCTTAAACACCACATTGAGCAAATGTTAAAGGTCATTTGGTTTAAGCAACAAAACACCTACATTTATTTCTCTAATCCTCTTTCATCAGATGTACGCCTTAAGATAGAAGTCAAAAAGATTTTGAAAGATGAGATTGAACATCGTGTGAAAGATATCAACTTATGTTTTGAGTACTTTGAAAAACATCTTGTAACCGAAATGAGAGAAGATCTAAAGTACGTTCATTCTCTCGAAGACGAATTTGATGAAAAATGCATAATACTTGACATTCAAAAGGAATTTTTCACAAATCAAATAGAGTCATTCAAGTCAGTATCTGTCAGCCATGAGTGTGAGAATGTGAATTTTGAACAAACATCTTCTTTGAAATCTAAAAATCTTTATCTCAAAAAGAAAATCACCGAGCTTTCAAAAGAAGCAGCTGATGTCAAAGAAGAATTGTAAAAAAGAACTGCTCAGTTTGAGAAAGATCTTACAAAACTCGAAGCACAAAGTATCTCTTTCCAACTAAAACTGCAAGAGAAGAATGAGAAAATGTTTTCTGCAAACTCTTTGACATCGGTGCTTAAAGGAAAAGAAAAGATTTTTGAAGAAAATTGTGATGATACCAAAGTCAAGTTTGATTTTGACGAGCTTGATACAAAAAATATTGAGTTGGAACATGCTGTGGCATCATTACAAAAAGAAAATGAACATTTGAAAGAGACTTACAAAAACTTGTTTGATTCAATCAAACAATCCAGAGTTCAGAATCAAATTTCAAACAAATCTGACTCTCAGATCGCACCAAATCATCTTTTTGAAAAAGAAAAATCTGTGCTTCAAAAGAAAATTGTTGAATTGGAAAAGACAATTGCACAACAAACCAAGGATTTTGGTGATGCCAAAAATGATTTTTCAATCGAAACAGAAAAATATGAAAAATATTTTGCACATCTTGAAAATCAAAATGCTTCTTTACATGAAAAACTGGCATCATCCGATCATCTTTCTCTTAAAAAAGAATACAATGATTTGAGAACTTCATACAATGCCTTAAAAGCAAAGTTTGATGTTCTTAACCGGTCAAAAGGAAAATGTCATGTTTCAAACGAGTCTAAACCACAAGTAAGAGTTTCGGAAAAGCGTTACACGGGTGAATCTTCCAAACCATTTTCGAAAAAGGTTTCTCAGTTTACAACCTATTCTTTGCAAAAAGGAAGGAAATTTTCAAAGAGACTTAATTTTTCTGAAACATTTACTCCTCAAAAGGTTTCAAATGAAAGTGCTCATAATGAAAAGAATCAAGTTTTTCAAACTCCATACTCTCGTTTTACTCCAGTAACGTCAGTGTGGAAACCAAAGCGAAGCCGTTCAAAACATTTGAAATATTCATACTCTGAAATGCTTCCGCGACAACAAAACAATGGCTCTGCTTTGAAAAATCCAAATTCTGGAAGGTTTCCATTTTTCTCTAAAAGGAATTTCAACAATGGATGGAAAACTTCTTCTTCAAGTTTTAAAACTCCAAGAGAAACACCGGGTTTCTCAAACTATCATCAAAAGAAAAAGAGTTTTAAATTACCGTTGATTCCACAAGCTTTAATTCAAAATGAAACACCGGTTTTCAGTCCTCGTTGGAGTTCAACTTCTTTGTATCGGATTGACACAACTTACAAATGGATTTCAAAATGTGGTAAACCCGTTGGCGCCGTGCTTAAATGGGTTCCAAAAGTTGTTGTCTAAACCAAAAACATAATGACTTCTTAGTATTTCAGCTAAGGACTCGTTCTTCAAAGAAAGGAAAGTGCGTAATCAAACAAAGGTTTTAAATATTCTTCGTGCACTAATGCGCGTGGATTGCAACACGCACTACGTTTTACCTCTCGAGGGATCTCGAGAAGCTTGCAATCCCCACCAGGCAGTGTACCTGACCGATGTAGTATAGTGAAGTGGCAAGTACCGGGGGATTGATCGTTCTCTCACAGGGAATAGTGTTCGTTAGGCTAAAGGCTACTCTAATCTAGGTCTAAGGGTGGAGGAAGATTCTTTTTGTATTTTTATATTTTATGAAAGCAGTAAAAGTCAAGTTTGATTTTGACGAGCTTGATACAAAAAATATTGAGTTGGAACATGCTGTGGCATCATTACAAAAAGAAAATGAACATTTGAAAGAGACTTACAAAAACTTGTTTGATTCAATCAAACGATCCAGAGTTCAGAATCAAATTTCAAACAAATCTGACTCTCAGATCGCACCAAATCATCTTTTTGAAAAAGAAAAATCTGTGCTTCAAAAGAAAATTGTTGAATTGGAAAAGACAATTGCACAACAAACCAAGGATTTTTGTGATGCCAAAAATGATTTTTCAATCGAAACAGAAAAATATGAAAAATATTTTGCACATCTTGAAAATCAAAATGCTTCTTTACATGAAAAACTGGCATCAGCCGATCATCTTTCTCTTCAAAAAGAATACAATGATTTGAGAACTTCATACAATGCCTTAAAAGCAAAGTTTGATGTTCTTAACCGTTCAAAAGGAAAATCTCATGTTTCAAACGAGTCTAAACCACAAGTAAGTGTTTCGGAAAAGCTTTACATGGGTGAATCTTCCAAACCGTTTTCAAAAAAGGTTTCTCAGTTTACAACCTATTCTTTGCAAAAAGGAAGGAAATTTTCAAAGAGACCTAATTTTTCTGAAACATTTACTCCTCAAAAGGTTTCAAATGAAAGTGCTCATAATGAAAAGAATCAAGTTTTTCAAACTCCATACTCTCGTTTTACTCCAGTAACGTCAGTGTGGAAACCAAAGCGAAGCCGTTCAAAACATTTGAAATATTCATACTCTGAAATGCTTCCGCGACAACAAAACAATGGCTCTGCTTTGAAAAATCCAAATTCTGGAAGGTTTCCATTTTTCTCTAAAAGGAATTTCAACAATGTATGGAAAACTTCTTCTTCAAGTTTTAAAACTCCAAGATAAACACCGGGTTTCTCAAACTATCGTCAAAAGAAAAAGAGTTTTAAATCACCGTTGATTCCACGAACTTTATTTCAAAATGAAACACTGGTTTTCAGTCCTCGTTGGAATTGAACTTTTTTGTATCGGATTGACACAACTTACAAATGGATTTCAAAATGTGGTAAACCCGTTGGTGCCGTGCTTAAATGGGTTCCAAAAGTTGTTGTCTAAACCAAAAATATAATGACTTCTTAATATTTCAGCTAAGGACTCGTTCTTCAAAGAAAGGAAAGTGCATAATCAAACAAAGGTTTTAAATATTCTTCGTGCACTTATCCTAAAAACATAATGGCTTATGCACACATAACAGTGTATGCCCCGTGATTTTCAAAGAAAGGACCTTGTTGTACATTTCAGTGTGACAATCCTAACAAAAAGGAAGACTTTTCACATAAAGCTTATCAATGTCTTCTTAATCTTGAGCATAATTTATTCAAAAATTTTCAAAACTTTTCAAAATTTTGCTCAAGATATGATTCCCTCAAATCCTTAAAAGTTTAAACTTATTCAAAATGTTCTATTTTTGAGGGGGAGTAATAAAAAGATGTTCCAAAAAGGTCATGCTTAAAAGAAACTAATACGGAATTTAGAAACATCTGTTTCTCCCCATGAGCTATCCGCATTCAAAGGGTTTAATCAATCGGTATCAAAAATACCATGGATATGCTATTTTTGAGGGGGAGAAATGAAAT
The DNA here is from genome assembly GCA_014162995.1 of Artemisia annua. Lineage (NCBI taxonomy): Eukaryota > Viridiplantae > Streptophyta > Magnoliopsida > Asterales > Asteraceae > Artemisia > Artemisia annua. Next base: position 91,634 of record LBNU01007843.1, read on the forward strand.
TAAAATGTGATCTAAATGTATAAATTGTGGCTGAATCTCGTGAGCTCGACTCAGATTTGACCAACGAATTGACGAAGCTTAAATGGCAGTATTCGAAAGGATTTATCCGAGTAGAAAGTACCATTTCGAGAAACTCTTCTTAGATGTATACTTTGACGGGTCTAACTTCCTTTCTAAGGAATGTTAACAACTTCAAGTTAGTTATTAGGGCTAGTTATCACCTAAAAGCTGATAATGGATCCCTTTAACTAAGCAACGTAAATGTGTCCCTCGGGTATATGTCTATTAAGAATGGATCAATTCAAAAGTGCAAACTCCTCCCGCATGTGCAAATTTCTTATAAAATTGCATGAGCACATGTGAAGGCGGAGTCCTTCAAAAGAAATCTAAACTCTCAAAGTGTTAACAAAATATGTTTTATGATCATAAACACTTTGAGAAGATTTTCAAATGTTTGGTTTTATGGCAATTATAGGATAGTCATGGGGTTATAAGGTGACTAAGGTTAGGAAAAACCGTCCTATGATCCGCCAGAGCCGGAGGGATCTACCCAAGGACAATTCCAATAGATTAGAATTAGAAGTCCTTAGGTATGATTTGAAAAAAGGAGTAAAGAATGAAAGGAGAAAGAAGGGGTTGAAGAATTAAAA
>LBNU01007844.1:3015-35097 GCA_014162995.1 Artemisia annua
ATTAGAGTAGTTTTTCATACCTAACGAACACTATTCCCTGTGGAGAACGATCAATCCCCCGTACTTACCACTACACTATACTACATCGGTCAGGTACACTGCCTGGTGGGATTGTAAGCCTCTTGAGATCCCTTAAGAGGTAAAACCTGTTGCGTGGTCGCAATCCCGCAACAACTTGACCGATGTAGTATAGTGTAGTGGTAAGTACGGGGGATTGATCGTTCTCCACAGGGAATAGTGTTCGTTAGGTATGAAAAACTACTCTAATTAGGTCTAATGGTGATGGATGATTATTTTTGTATTTTTATATTTTATGAAAGCAAGTAAAATCTCGGGTTTGAAGGATTGGGCGGAATTAGTTGCTATTCAACTAACCCAAAAACTACTATTGCAATTAAAATAAAATAACAAGAAAATAAAAGGTTGTGAAACTTATATGGAGACAAATGTGTTTACTTAGATTTCCTTATTCCCTAACTATATTTTACCGGTTGATTAGTGTGTATTAATTGCGTGGATGACGGGTGTATTCCTTAATACCATTCGTGGGGTGGCATACGTACTTTCCCAACTCTATAAGCTCCTACTTCACTCCTATGTCGAGCCTGCTAGAAGCTCCTAACATGGGATCATTAGAATTCGCTCATGCATTAAATACAACCATAAAAACCTAGTACGCATTGGTTCATGTTTCTTAAGAAGTTCAAGCATGTTACCGTATAGGTGGTTAGCCAGTTTTCTTAAGCCTAACATCGATAAACAATCATTCAATACAAGTAATAACACACCAATCAACCAATAATCAATAGTTAGGTTTCATTAGATCTAAGCAAACACAAAATAAATCTAGCCTAGCATGTTAATTGAAAGACAAGCATAAGATATAATTAACCAACACATAGACATATTGATTAATTTGAATGGAGACTTATCTTCAATTGAACATGGAAGAATCAAGGGTGAAAAACCCTTGAAAAAAGCTGTAAAATCGTCTAGGGTTTTGTTCCCAAAAGTTGCACACTAATGAATGAAAAATAGAAAAGTATTTATAGAGATTACACTCTGACGGCGTCAGGCTTTAGGTGCTGACGCCATCAGCTCGCCGCTATTAGGGTTCTCGGATGGCCTAGATCTATGTCTGACACCGTCACTTGTAAATATGCTCTGGGCCGTCACTCTTTAGCTTAACACCTGACGGCCTAGGATTATAAACACCTGACGCCGTCAGGTGTTATTTCCATGTTTTCTTCTTGGGGCGTCACGTATAGTCTGAATCCACTCCTTTGTCATAGTTGGCTGGCGTCACCTTGTGACTCTGACGCCGTCAGGTAGGATTTCCAGCATGCTTTTGAGACTTTGTCGTTTTCTTCACTTTATGCTCCAAAATCGTCTAAAATGATGTGTTTTCCAGAATTTTTCTCAAAAGTACCTAAAATGACAAAAGAAACGATTTAGGGCAATATTTGATCATATTAACTCGAATTAGGGATTAAATGACCCCCTAAAACGGGTACACTTTTCTCCTCATCACATATCAACCCCAAAACTAACCTAATCGCTCCCATAATAAAACCCCATCCTTAGAATTAGCTGATCTATCCTTGCCAAAATTTCAAGAAATTTCTAAGAACCACAGCTCCTATCCATCATTGTGTAGCTCTTAATCCAACCGTGAAAACACAAAATAAACTTAATCTTTACGTATAAAATACTTATGTCATCAACTTATCTGTATAACTCGGAGCTCGAAAATAAAGTATTAATGATTTATGGGGGGAAAGGTGGCAACAAGGAGGAGGAGGGAAATGAGTGTGTTTTTCTGTGAAATAAAATGAACTAGTTTTCTTTCTATTTATAGTGAATTTTTTTGAAAATATCTAGATATTTTGATGAATAGTTTTTAGATATTTATGAATATATAGTAACTAGATATTTATCAATAGTTCCACAAAAAGGTGTAGATTGGCGGGAACACCCTGACCCGAGGTGCCTATTGGCACCAGCCATTGTCCACCCCATAAGGAATAGCTCCGGCAACTCTCCTGGCCTAGTGGGGGCACCAACTGGATTGAGCACGAGCCAAGACTCGGACCTCTGATCTCTTATTCTACAAAGTCTCTCCAGTGTGCCCATAGGTTTTGCGGAGGTGGGCACCTATATGAAGCAAATGCCATGGATGGGACTTGAACTTGGGGTGTAACAAATTCTCACTTTGAGTAAGATGCTCAAAGGTCGAAACGAAAAGATAGGCTCTGAGGGGTGTACTAGGGGTATCGTGTACCAAAAATGGGTACAACGCAAAATGTGTGGGAGAATTACTTGACCAATGTAGCCAACGTAATTATAACAAAAACACGGGTGTAAAACAAGGGGTTAATCCTAATGCCTCTTATCATGTAGTAGATCTAACTACACGAATATAGTCTCACTTGTGGATTTTAGATGGTCCTAACACAAGTTCTAGAATCTAAGGTGATACCGGTACACACATCATAGCATAAATGCTTTTCCTACCAATTCTAGGGGCGAACCTCACATATTTGGGGTGGAAAATTTTTTAGTGGTACGGTTTTTTTTGTGGTAGTCATATAATTTCCTATCCATGAGACGCTTATTAGGACCAAAGTTTCACTTCTAAATGTTGTAAAAAATTTTAAATTGGTGCTAAAATTGCCCTAACAAATATTTCTTTCGGTTTAATTACAAATTTACTATCAAACAAACAAAAATCAAGCGCAATTGCATTCTCTAAAGTGTCTTCATTTACCCCCCCCCCCCCCTTACACTTAAACCAAACATTGTCCCTAATGTTCACATAAAAGATGTAAAAGTAGTGAAAATGAAAGAATGAAACAAATACTCCCCTGATTCGTTTGGTGTGGATAGTGTGGAAACATGGTTAGATCTTCTTCCAAGATAGATGAACGCTCAAAGCTTCCCTTCCGAAATATAAATCATCTCCTTGTCCGAAATAACCTGTTAACCTGAAAAACAATAAAGGCGAACCTCGCGTAAAATTGGCGGTATAATCTATAATAGAATATAATGCTTGTGGAATGAATGGTTTTGCAGAATTCTTGGAGATTATAAGTTAGATAATTAACAAAACTTTTTATGATCCCGGAAGAAAAACAAAACTTTCAAAAATTGACAAAATTCTCATGTTAAGTTTCCGGAAAATTTCTGGAAAAACTATACCTTACTTCCTGGAATTCCAGCAAAAACATCATTATGACTCGATACAAGCATTTGACTCAAACAAGTACTAATATGCATGTTAATTTACATTGTTATAATTCATGTTCATTCGTTCTTATTAACCGATTTAGATTTCCCTTACACTTATCTTTTGCAAAATACCATTATATGTAGTTAAGATGAAGTTAAAAACAAAATAAAGCATTTTCACAAATTAGTTTTTGAAGCATGAATCAATAACAAGAAAAGTAACATACACACAGAAACAAATAAAATCAAAAAAAACAAACAAATAAACACAAAGCTTGGGTTGCCTCCCAAGAAGCGCTTTTCTTTATTAACGAGTCTTGTAGCTAGACTCAAAGTCACCGTACATTACGTGACTTCCTCATCAAAAGTTATGTCTTCCTCATTGATCATTTCATTACCACTCTCTTGATAATGTTTGACTCGTTGTATATTCACAGTGAATTCCCTATCCTCGTCATCAACCAACACAACAGCTCCGATTTTAGAAGAGCTCCTTACAGTAAAAGGTCCATACCATCTAGACTTAAGTTTTCCAGGAAATAGTCTTAAGCGAGAATTATATAATAGGACCTTGTCTCCTTCTGAAAATTCCTTGGGTTTCTTAATCCGTTGGTCATGCCATCTTTTTGCCCTTCTTTGTATGTAATGGAATATTCATAGGCCTCTAATCTCAATTCATCGAGCTCTTGGAGTTGTAAGAATCTATTTGTTCCCGCAACCGTATAATCCAAATTACAAGCCTTAAGTGCCCAATATGCCTTGTGTTCCAGTTCTACTGGAACATGACACGCCTTGCCATATACCATACGGAACGGGGTTGTCCCGATTGGTGTCTTATAAGCAGTTCGGAATGCCCACAAAGCTTCATCGAGCTTAAAAGACCAATCTTTTCTGTTTTGGTTAACCGTCTTCTCTAATATCCTCTTTATGGCTCTAATAGTATTTTAGACTTGACCGTTGGTTTGAGGATGATAAGCGGTGGAGAATCGGTGAGAGACTCCATATCTCTTCATGACCTTTTCCATTTGCGAGTTGCAAAAGTGGGTTCCTCTGTCACTAATAAGAGCTTTCGGAAATCCGAACCTAGCGAACAGTTTTTTTAAGAGATGAATAACTACCCTAGCATCGTTAGTCCTAAGGGCTTGCGCTTCCACCCATTTTGAAACATAATCAATGGCCACTAAGATATATTCATTCCCTCCTGAAGATGGAAAGGGTCCCATGAAATCAATACCCCAAACATCGAAAACCTCGCAAACTTGTATATAATTCTGAGGGGCTTCATCTCTCCTAGAGATATTCCCAGCTCTTTGACACGCGTCACAAGCTTGTATCATTACCTTCACATCACGAAATATTGTAGGCCAATAGAATCCCGCGTCGAAGATCTTTCGCGCAGTAGTGTTTATTCCGTGATGCCCTCCAGATGGACCTGCATGACATTCTTTCATTATCCTGATAGCCTCATTTTCTGAAACACAACGCCTGATTACTTGATCCGGGCATCTTCGGAATAAGAAAGGTTCGTCCCAAAAGTAGTACTTTAATTGATTGAAGAACCTCTTCTTTTCATGTTTGCTCATATATTCAGGAATAACTCTGCTTGCCAGGTAGTTAGCATAATCCGCATACCATGGTTCAGAATCATTTATTAACATGAGCTGCTCTTCAGGAAATGATTCCCGAATCTCACTCTTGTCAGTCTCAGCAAGACTGGGGTTTTCGAGTCGAGAGAGATGATCAGCCGCAAGATTTTCTGCTCCTTTCTTATCACGAATCTCTACATCGAACTCTTGTAATAGTAAGATCCAACGAATTAATCGTGGTTTAGCGTCCTGTTTGGTGAAAAGATATCGAAGAGCTGAATGATCCGTAAAGACAACCGTCTTAGAGAGGACAAGATATTGGCGAAACTTATCAAAAGCAAATACTACGGCCAATAGTTCCTTTTCAGTGGTGGTGTAGTTTTCTTGAGCAGGATTCATAGTCTTACTAGCGTAGTATATTGGCTGGAAGTGTTTGTTAAGCCGTTGGCCCAGTACTGCTCCAACAGCATAATCGCTAGCGTTGCACATGATTTCGAAGGGCAGCTCCCAATTAGGGGTGACCATAATTGGAGCTTACGTGAGATCCTGTTTTAATCAATCGAACGCATCCTTGCACTCTTGAGAGAAGTCGAATGGGGCATCCTTCACAAGCAATTGAGTCATTGGTCTAGCTATCTTTGAGAAATCTTTAATGAATCTCCTATAGAAGCCATCATGACCTAAGAAGCTACGGATTGCCTTGACGGTAGTCGGATAAGGAAGTTTGGATATAGCTTCAATTTTTGCCCGGTCTACTTCAATTCCACTTCCTGAAATTTTGTGCCCTAGCACGATCCCTTCTTTTACCATAAAATGGCATTTTTCCCAGTTTAGTACCAAGTTAGTCTCCTCACAACGTTTGAGCATCTTCTCAAGGTTAGCCAGACAGCAATCAAAGGAGTTTCCAAAGACTGAGAAATCATCCATGAAGACCTCCATGCTGTCTTCCATTAATTTATGGAAGATTGTTGTCATGCAGCGCTGGAACGTGGCGGGGGCGTTACATAGTCCAAAGGGCATTCACTTGTAGGCAAAGGTGCCATAAGGGCATGTAAACGTGGTCTTTTCTTGGTCCTCAAGAGCGATAGGGATTTGAAAATACCCTGAGAACCCATCTAGGAAGCAGTAGTACTCATGTCCTACTAACCTTTCCAACATTTGATCGATGAATGGGAGAGGGAAGTGATCCTTTCGTGTTGCATCATTTAACTTCCTATAATCGATGCACACACGCCATCCGGTTACCGTTCTCTGAGGTACTAGCTCATCCTTATCGTTCTTCACCACCGTCTTTCCTCCCTTTTTTGTTACAACCTGTACAGGACTTACCCATGGACTGTCTGAGATTGGGTAAATTAGCCCTGCATCAAGGAGCTTAATGACCTCCTTTTTTACGACTTCTTTGATGTTGGGGTTTACTCGCCTTTGAGGTTGCACGGTGGGTTTATAATCTTCCTCCATGAGGATTTTATGTGTGCAAAAGGTCGAGTCAATCCCCTTGATGTCGGCTTTTAGAGAAGAGTTTATGATTACTGGAAGTTGATCCTCTCCTTGGAGGAAAGCATATTCTAGGTTGCTTGGGAGTTCCTTAAGTTCTAACGCGGGTGGTTCGATGATGGAAGGTTTAAGCTTGTTCTCTGGTTTACGAAGCTCAAGCTGTTCGATTTCTTGCCTGGGATAGAAGGAGACTGCGCTAACATCCATAGTCTTTTCCTCCTCTAAGAGAGGTAAGGGAGTTTCGTCTCGCAACCAACCAACTTCTATTTGTTCATCCGCACAATTGTCAATCACGTCGGTTAGTTCATCGACTTCTCCGATGCAATACAACCGGTTAGCTGCTTCGACGGAAAGATTCATTGTGTCCTTGATGTCGAAGGTTAAGCTATCGGCCCCTACTCGTAAGGTTAGTTTGCCATCATGAACATCAATCACAGCACGAGCAGTTGCTAGGAATGGTCTCCCTAGAATGATGGGCACTAGGTCATCTTCCTCCATTTCAAGGATGACGAAGTCAACTGGAAATTTGAACTTCCCTACCTTAACAAGCACATTCTCACATATTCCTAAGGGGTATTTGACCGATCTATCGGCTAGTTGGATGTTCATACGGGTTGATTTCAATCCTGAGTAACCTAATTTGAGGAACATGGAGTGCGGCATAAGATTGATACTTGCCCCCAAGTCAGCTAAAGCATTCTTGACCGATAGAGATCCTATGGAACAGGGCAAGGTGAAACTACCTGGATCATCCACATTCTTTGGTAGTCCTCGTTGAGTCACCACAGAACATTCTTCACCTAGGGTTACAAGACCTTCGAGCCTTTTTCTGTTGGTGAGCAGCTTCTTGAAGTATGCACTATATTTGGGCATATGGTAACATGCATCAAGAAGAGGTATGGTGACGACCGAGTCCTTCAAATATGACAAAAACCTCTTATTGTCATTCTCAGCCTTTTGATTCTTGAGGCGGGATGGATATGGACTTTAATGGGTTGTTTAGTTGGATAGGAAGTCACCGGAGGGGATTGCTCAGGGGTCGTATTGTTCACATCACCCTCCTCCTCATGAGGTGTATCGGGTTCCGTGACATTAGATTGTTGGGTTGGGTAAGGTGGATCCTTAGTAGTTGTTCTAGCATGAGTGGTAATGGCGAGTAAAGGATCTCTTTGATCTGTTGGAGGTTTGCCGAGACCATCAAGAATGGCGTCGAGTTCTGCGAATTTGGCTCTCGTGTCATTTTGTTTGCTCGTGAATAGGTTGTTGAGACCTTTCAGTTGCAGATCCTTTTCAAGCGTGAAATGCCCAAGATCATCCTCAAAAGTGCTCCTAACCTTGTAGTCAGGATGTTCTCCCCCTCCCTCACTTCTCACAAGATTTCCCCAAGGGGTAAAATCGTTGTTTTGATAGAAAGTTAAGAGGGAAGGATCATCAAAGATGTCGTGGCTTGACAAACATGCTTGTTCGGTGGTGGTATTCTCCTCGCATTCCTCCACTTCATGCGGGCCGCCACATTGATCACAGATCAAGTATGGGTTTGATAATCGTTTGGTTGGTTGCGACTTGTCTAGATAAGATACTTGTTCATTCAATCTACTCAGCCGGCTAACAAAAGGAGGCTTTTCCATGGTCTTGGAAACGCTCATGATCGAATCAGGCTCATCCCAGGTATCGTCTTGATCATTTGCATATTCCTCAATTCTGTCCCATGCTTCCTCGGCACTTAAGTTGGCTATCCTTCCTTTTGACGAGTTATTGATTCCCCTTTGGTCGTTTTTAGAGACACTATCGTAAAAGATTTGGACAAGGAACCAGAGTTCAATGCCATGATGGGGGACTTGTCTAATTAGATCCTTGAATCTAATCCAAGATTCGTGGATAGGCTCTGCTGGTCCCACGTGAAAGCGGAGGATTCCATCTCTCAATGTTGAAGTTCTTCCTATGGGAAAGAATTTCTCATAGAATTTTGAGATAAGCTGTTCCCATGTGAAGATGGATTTGGAGGGAAGTTTGTTATACCAATCTTTGGCTTTTTCATAGAGGGTGAAAGGAAAGAATCATAGCCGGGAGGTATCTCTAGTGGCCCCGTCCGTGTGGAGGGTATCCACTATTTTCAGGAAGTCCTTGATGTGTTGGATTGGATCTTCGGCTTTCAATCCGTGAAACTTGCATACATTTTGGACAAGCCAAACATCGGTTGCACGCAAGACCTCATCTGTGTGTTCATTTGGAAAAACAATAGCATTGGAAAAACCACGAGGGGTAGGGGATGAATAATCTTTGAGGCACTTGGGAAGGGGATTTTCCAGAATTTCCTCATTTGCACGAGATTGAGGGCTATAGGGTGTGGTATGGGGATTGGATTCTTCCTCAGAAAGGGTGTCATCAAAATTGAGGGCGATACCAATTGGTTCAGACATTGAAAAGCATTGTCTCAACCTATGCATTTCCCTTTCAGGTTCTGCGTAAGGTTGGATGAGGTTTCCTAATGAACTACGACTCCTAGTAACTCTATGGTTGGAAAAATCTCTGTTTACCATGTTGGCCAAGGAAGATAAAAGCAGAGGAATTGTGAAAAAGATAGACTAAAGAAAAACCTAGAAAAATAAAATAAAAATCTTACTAGAAAGGAATCTAGTGAGTAGACCTAATAAAATAAAAATTCAACTTAAGCAATAACTATTCCCCGGCAGCGGCGCCAAAAACTTGATGTACGCGGGATTGCGACCACGCAACAGGTTTTACCTCTCAAGGGATCTTGAGAAGCTTACAATCCCACCAGGCAGTGTACCTGACCGACGTAGTATAGTGTAGTGGTAAGTACGGCGGATTGATCGTTCTCCACAAGGAATAGTGTTCGTTAGGTATGAAAAACTACTCTAATTAGGTCTAAGGGTGAGGGAAGATTATTTTTGTATTTTTATATTTTATGAAAGCAAGTAAAATCTCGGGTTTGAAGGATTGGGCGGAATTAGTTGCTAGTCAACTAACCCAAAAACTACTATTGCAATTAAAATAAAATAACAAGAAAATAAAAGGTTGTGAAACTTATATGGAGACAAATGTGTTTACTTAGATTTCCTTACTCCCTAACTATCTTTTACCGGTTGATTAGTGTGTATTAATTGCGTGGATGACGGGTGTATTCCTTAATACCATTCGTGGGGTGGCGTACATACTTCCCCAACTCTATAAGCTCCTACTTCACTCCTATGTCGAGCCTGCTAGAAGCTCCTAACATGGGATCATTAGAATTCGCTCATGCATTAAATACAACCATAAAAACCTAGTACGCATTGGTTCATGTTTCTTAAGAAGTTCAAGCATGTTACCGTATAGGGGGTTAGCCAGTTTTCTTAAGCCTAACATCGATAAACAATCATCCAATACAAGTAATAACACACCAATCAACCAATAATCAATAGTTAGGTTTCATTAGATCTAAGCAAACACAAAATAAATCTTGCCTAGCATGTTAATTGAAAGACAAGCATAAGATATAATTAACCAACACATAGACATATTGATTAATTTGAATGGAGACTTATCTTCAATTGAACATGGAAGAATCAAGTGTGAAAAACCCTTGAAAAAAGCTGTAAAATCGTCTAGGGTTTTGTTCCCAAAAGTTGCACACTAATGAATGAAAAATAGAAAAGTATTTATAGAGATTACACTCTGACAGCATCAGGCTTTAGGTGCTGACGCCATCAGCTCGCCGCCATTAGGGTTCTCGGATGGCCTAGATCTATGTCTGACTCCGTCACTTGTAAATATGCTCTGGGCCGTCACTCTTTAGCTTAACACCTGACGGCCTAGGATTATTAACACCTGACGCCGTCAGGTGTTATTTCCATGTTTTCTTCTTAGGGCGTTAAAGGACTTCTTTTGACAACTTGTGAATCCCAAAGGACCTTTGATGATATTTTCCATGTTTTGAATAACCAGGGACTAGTTTTGCCATTTTATGAAAGTTCAGGGACTGAAACTGCCAATTATGCAAACTTGACTGTTTTTCATCAGTTTTCAATCCTTTTGTATCTGAAACACATAAAAACACAATTCAAAGATATTTTATGTATTTTGTGGTATTTCTGTGTGATTTCAGATGTTTTTGCAGTCTAAATGTGACAGAAATGATGAGTATTTGCACACTCATCATATTTATAGAGATTACACTCTGACGGCGTCAGGNTTAGATGAAATTGAACAGGAATAGGATTCTGATTGAGTGAACTAAGAAATATAAAACAAAATAGCTTAAACAAGCTATATGAACAAGCACGTAAAAGGAAATGACTTAAAAACGTTTAAAACCTAAAAACGCGTACGTTTAGTTTAAAGCAACGTAAACGTACAAAACAAATCATCAAATTTAACTATAGTAGGAATTTGCATGCCTTAGCGGCTTAAATGCAAATTAAATAAAAATAAAATATTTACTTATAATTAAAAACTTGTTATAAAGTTAAGAAAACCTAAAAACCTAAAACGTGTACGTTTACGTTTAAATAAACGTCCACGTACCAAATAAAAATTGAAAAGTGATCAATATAACTCCCACAAATGTGAAAATTATATTTTTATGATCCTAATGACTTAAGAAAATTATTGGAAAAATAAAAATATTTATTAGACTTATTAATTAATTATTATTAATTAAAAATTATTTTAAACTATTTAATAATTACCTAAAAATAAGAAAATGTAAAATAAAGCCTAAGAAAATAAAATAAAAATTTTCAAAAGTCTAAAATAATATAAAAGAATTTTTGAAACTGAAAATATATTTATTACACTATTTATGTATTTATTATTAATTAATTACTATTTATTAATTACTAAAACTATTATTTATAAATACTAAATAACCCAAGAAAAATCTGAAACTTTTTATATAATTATTAAATAAATACAGGAACCTAGGAAAATTATAAAAACTATATGTCCTTAATGAAAATAAGCTAATAAGCAATTAAGCTCCTAAATAGAAGCTATCACTTAGCTTAAAAGTGATGTTTTTGTGTTTTTCTTTTTATGGACTTAATAAACTACTGGAAATAACAAAGTTTAATGAAAACAAAAAGATAAGAAGTGAAAAATAAGCTGTGTGGAGCTTTTGAGCTTATTCAGTGAAGCTTTTTGCTTCACAGTTTAGTTATGAGCTTGATTAAGCTTGGAATAAGCCCTACACAGTGAACCAAAAGAAAAGTACTGAGTATGCAAGTTATAAAAACAAGTATGAACAAGTTTGTTCACTGGAATTTACCAACAAGCTTGTTATAAGCTTTTAAGAAAATCCAATAAACCCTCAGATCCAAACAACACTTGCAGGCAAATGTTAAGTCACTTTAAGCTTATGGAATAAGCTTGAAATGCCAAATTATGAACTGGAGTAGCAAGTTGAGCTGGAAAGGTTTCCAAAAAGTCCAAACTTAACCTATGGGGTCCACTGGTTAGCTTATTAGGAGCTTATGAAAAAGGCACAAATACACTGATGAGTCAGTGTATTCAGCAAAATGGGACAAAGTTTAAGCTTATTGCAGCCCTAGTGAAAGAGCTTGAAAATGAAAAGAGAGCTTAAAGACCTTGATTTGGGTTGCTTAGCTTCTAAAAGAAACAAGATTAACAAGCTAAAGCTCAGTGATGAGCTTTTTGATAAGCTTGAAAGATTGACTCACTACACTGATTGCTCAGTGTAGTGGTTTGTTTTGTGGGACATGTTAAGCACAATATAAGCAATCCAAGTAGCAGTTATGGAAATATAAGCATACACAATTGAAAACACCCAGAAGGGCTTCACAAAGGTCCAAAGTTCACAAGCTAACTCTCACTAATCAAGCTTGTGCAAGCTTTTGAAAGTGAGTGATTTGTCTGTGCACAGGACACTACTATGAAAAAGAGCTTAATAGAAGACAGAATTTAAGCACTTAAACCTAACGAATAAAAATTAACAAAAATATACTGATAAAGATAGACAACAAAATTTTAATTATCTAAAAGCTCAGAACATGAAACTCAATATTGAGTCCAATAGAAAATTGGCAAGTTTATTCAAAAAATTATTTCTAAGAGATTTGACTTTTTATGATGAACTATAAAGTTGACTTATATGAGATTAGATTTGATCCTTCTTACTGAGAATGTTAAATTAAGCTATTAGAAGATGAAATTAAGCTAGATGAACAATTAATGAGCTAAAATATAGATTATGGTACTAAATATCCTAACAGTGATCAACTAAGGTGAGATTATAGGTAATTTTGACTTTACTACAAGTAAACACTGAACTTTATGGTTTGTCTGACCTAAAAGAACTCAGAGTAATATGTAGCAACCAAGAACAACAAAGAATACAGTAGATCCAAACACACCTTTATGAAGACTAATTTGAGTTTTTTAAAGCAAATGATAGATTAAAGCTTCAACACTGATTCCAAAGGTTATAAGATGATAACACAAGATCATATGAGCATAAAACATCAATAACACAGGCATGAAACACAGAGATGGAACTTAAGCTATTTCAACTGTGAAAATGTAATTTCAAGCAACAACAATATTCAAGGAACAAGCTACTTATTTTAAACACTAATTCTACTAAACAATATCACAGGAACATAAAACTACACAGATTCAAGCATATAACTCACATATACAGTAAAATGCAATTATGAGTAATATAAGCTTACAAAGACTTCCAGCTGAAAATCCAAGAACAAGGACCAAGAACAATCTTATTAGCTTACCAATAAGCTACTAACCCAAAGGCAATCCAAAATTAACCTTGCTCCATGCATCTTCACTATCTTCCATGAATTTTTTTTTTCCACTATATTTTTGTTTATTTTTGAGTATTTTTTATTTCTAAGTAGCACTGATTAATTGGATTTCTAATATCTTATAAAAGCTATGTAGGGAGCTTATGTGATCCTATAAGTCCAATAACAACACTAATAACAACATTCCATTAACATGAGATTTTGAAGTGATTTTTAAACATAAACTGAAAAAGAAACTTAACACTGTAATTGAAGGATTGAAAAAGCTTTATTATACAAATAAGAACACTTGACAAAGTACTTGGAAACTTAATTTAACACTGAAAACATAAAAATGACTAAGTCGACATACAAAAATGAAAATTACACTAGATATCCTACTACATTGCTCCTCTCTTTCTTTATAAAAGATCTTTTTGCCTTCCAGGTGTCTTCTGAGACTTTTCCACTCCATTTTAGCCATTGGATCTTCTGAATTGATCTTAACCATTCAATTTACTTTTTGGCGCCAAAAAGTTGCAACAGTAGCTAGGAGCAGTTTGAGAGCAATTAAAGAACTTTGGGATGTTATGTGAGGTGGAGGAACAAGAAATATAGTAGGGATGGAGCTGGGGTTGAGTTGGCAACCAAAACAGGGGAATGTGAGTGGTGGTAGTGTGTGGAATGGTGGGGATGCATTAAATGAGAAGTGGTTTTGGTATGATGAGGTGTAGGGGGTGAGTTGGGGAGACAGGTGGTGGTGGAGAGGTGGCAAACCACCCTGGTTTTTGGTGATTACAGGGGTGAGGGAGAAGGGTGAACAGTGGGGGGTTTTGGGAGGGAGTTGACCGGGGTACAAACCCGTTAAATATAAGGGGGTGTGGGTTTGTGTTGGGCTTATAGATGGATCACAAAAAAAGGGGTTGGGTTTATATTTATTTTTGGTTCGGGTTTTTTATTATTGGGTTAGTGTAGTAGTAATAGGATCCGTTTGTTTATATAGGTTAAAGCCCAAGGACCAATAATGTAACATTTGGATTTTTGAGGGGTTGGACATGTAATTATCCAAAGTTATCACAGGACCATTTATGCCATATAAGAATAGTACAAGGGTAATTTTTGATATTTTTCACTTTTATAATACCCAAGGACTAGTTTTCCCAATTTTGAAACTTGAGGGGTAAAAGTTGCCATTTTAAGAAACTTTTCATCCAGGGACTAAAAGTGACAAGTTTGATTTCCCATGGACTAATGTTGACTTTTCATTTATTTTAAACCCTCAAGCTAGATATTGCCAAAGTGTGAAACTTCAGGGCCTATTTTGCCATTTTTCACAACTTGAGGGACCAAAGTTGTCATTTTGCAATTTTTGACTTTAAAGGACTTCTTTTGACAACTTGTGAATCCCAAAGGACCTTTGATGATATTTTCCATGTTTGAATAACCAGCGGACTAGTTTTTGCTCATTTTTATGAAAGTTCAGCGGACTGAAACTGCCAACTTATGCAAACTTGACTTGTTTTTCATCAGTTTTTCACATCCTTTGTATCTGAACGACAATAAAAACAGCAATCAAGGATATTTTGATGATTTTGTGGTTATTTTGTTGATTTCAGATGTTTTGCAGTCTAATATGTGACAGACAGTGATGATGAGTAATTTGCAACACTCATCATATTTAATAGAGATTAACTCTGACGGCGTCAGGCTTTAGGTGTTGACGCTGTCAGCTCGCCGCCATTAGGGTTCTCGGATGGCCTAGATCTATGTCTGACGCCGCACTTGTAAATATGCTCTGGGCCGTCACTCTTTAGCTTAACACCTGACGGCCTAGGATTATTAACACCTGACGCCGTCAGGTGTTATTTCCATGTTTTCTTCTTAGGGTGTCACGTATAGTCTGAATCCACTCCTTTGTCATAGTTGGCTGACGGCGTCACCTTGTGACTCTGACGCCGTCAGGTAGGATTTCCAGCATGCTTTTGAGACTTTGTCGTTTTCTTCACTATATGCTCCAAAAACGTCCAAAATGATGTGTTTTCCAGAATTTTTCTCAAAAGTACCTAAAATGACAAAAGGAACGATTTAGGGCAATATTTGATCATATTAACTCGAATTAGGGCTTAAATGACCCCATAAAACGGGTACACTTTTCTCCTCATCACATATCAACCCCAAAACTAACCTAATCGCTCCCATAATAAGTCCGATATTTTAATAACCGAAAATATTTATTACGTACTAACTAAGTAAATTTTAATTAACAAAACAAAACTCATTTTCTTTTGTAGCTTGGCCCACAATTAGAAAAGCATACACGCCTAGTTACAATAACATTAAACCAAATGCACCTTTTTTATTTTTTTGTTACTGATTAAACTAATACCTTAATTCCCATGCACACTTTTCTTTCCAAATTGTTAAATTAGTTTCAGTTTCCATAAGTGTCAAAATAGGGTCGACATATGCATGGGCCACATAAGAATAAGGGTCGAATAATAATAGAAATAAACACTAGGATCGAATACAATGTAAAATAAGGAAATACATGGGTCGATCTTTAAGACGTCAAGTGATCATTATAATATATACTATACTATATTTGGTTTCGATTTAAAAGAACAAAAGATTTAAGCAACCACATGTGTCGTTATATATATCAATATTACCAGATCAAACTAACAGGCATGGTTCGAATATTTAAGGTCGAATGGGTTTGGGTCGAGTATTAATAAAACACAAGGGTCGAACAAAAGAAAGACTCACAAGGTTCGAATATCATAGAAGCTTTATAGGGTCGACTAGTATATATGTTGCATGGTTGATAATAAAAAGGTTTAAACAAGTTGCATGGTCGAATGAAAAAATGTCATAGGGTTGATTATGAACAAAACAAGAAAAAAAAAAGAAAAAAAAAAGAGCCGATTACCTTGTGGGAAAATCGAGTAGAAACACGAGACTATACACTCAAAACCTTTGTTCGATTAACAAATGAACAGCAGCAGTAATGATTATTTGTTGTTTTGTTTGTGGTGTCATACGAATGAAGGGACCCAAAAGAGAATGGTTCTTCTACACTTCTACGTATATAATGGAAATCAAAAGAAACATTTAACTTTAATGGGTTTTGATGGGTAATTAAATCAAATTAATGGGCATTAAAAGTATGGCTTAAATAGAAATTAAGGGGTTGGTTATTTCTTAAAGTAGTGGGCCAGTTAAATGTGTTTTTTTTTAATTGGGTCAAATGACATTTAAATGGGGTGTTAATTTGTTCGGTTTAGGATTTAAAAAAAAAATGGACCGAGTATAATGGTGTATAATGAGGCAATGTATGTTGAAACACCCCCAAAATCTGGTTTAGCGGAAGCATACATGTTACTGGGGTGCTACTCAATTGGTATCATAACACTAGTACAAAGAACGGTTTTTATCTCAACCATTTAGCATAACTTTCGTTATCAAAAACTTTCAAATTTACATCGCTGGAAATATAGTCCCATATAAGAGTTTAAGCGGTCCCAAATATATGTCAGAGTTGTCTATGACCATGCCATGCCATGCCAAAGCCTTCAACAGTAGCTATCGCCTTAAACCTGAAAATACATGCTAAAAAGTGTCAACACGAGGTTGGTGAGTTCATAGGTTTGTATCATAAAACAGTAGTATTGTGAGTTCAATAGAGAGTTTTGTGACCGCTGTGTGGCTCACAATGCCATGAAAATAGTGTTTACCTTACAGTAAAATTAGAATTGTGGACCATGAGTAGAGTGTGTGATCATTACAACGAATATAATGTCACATAGTAATTAGTCTATTACGCTAGCACTAATTTCATGCAACCGAAGCTACGACAGTGTGCATGCTCTAGAAGCATGTTAAATATAAAGGCCCTGCATGTGTTTATCCCGATACACTTGTAATTCGACATGTTATACGTTCGTGTTTGCCTATCCGGTCAAACCGAACGGGGGAGTCACCACCAATAGATCTATTTATAACATTCGCGCTTCCCAGCAGGAATTGACGGTTCATGAGTTTGGGCATAGTGGGATTCAAGGGCTTAGGCTATTCCGGGTAATAGTTTGAATAAAGCATAAGTTTCAGTGTGGTCCGTAAAAGTGTTTTGCATGTTTCTCACCCCAAGTTTTGCCCAGCAAAGCAAAGTAAAAGAGTGGGGTATAAACTCACATATATGATTTAAACACTTGTGTCCATAATAAGGAAATCCAGTATGCAATAAGTGAATAATTCATGTTTTCAAGTAAGAACAAGTAATGAGTTTATGTATAAACAAGCATTGAGTTTAGTTCAAAACGAGCATGTATTCTCCCCCAAAACATTTATAAAGCAAGTAAAAGTAGGGGCCATGAACTCACCTCAGCAAATAGCAGTCTGATAGTAAAAAGGAATCAAATAGTGATAGTGTGCAGCACCGACACGCAACCTAGATTAGTATGGCAAGTTTAGTTTATAGATCAAGTTTAAGACTCGATGGAGTTTAAATAAACTTAAAAGGTTTAATGTGTTTGTTGTTATCGTTGCTTGTGTAGCAGCATTTAAGTTTAAAACAGTTTTTGTAAATGTTGGCAAGGATTGGCTCTTGGAAGTGCATTCGCAAACACATATAGAAGTGGAAGGTACATATGACGAAAAGTATTCGTTAGACAAAAACCTGAAAGTACGGAGAATAATCACGATTGATTATTAAGTTTCGTTGGAAAAATATGGAAATGTTGCTAGTTTGTAAGGTGTTTACATATATATAGTGTATATATAACTACTAGTAAAAGAGACGGTTTATGAAAAAAATGATTATTTTTTAATTTAGTTGAGTTGATAAGTTAACGTATAATCGTGAGGGAAATTGGGCATGACCCGTGTATACATTTTAGTTTTTCCGAGGTGACTAGATGTCACAGTATTTATATGCAAATAGTAAACGTCGTTATATTATTTTTCAAATATATAAGTTTTTAAAACCAAGTTAAGTATTAATGGCCATTACGGGGCATATTAGTTAATGATCAAAATATGTTATAATTTGTATTTTTTTTATTAGTTGATACATAGCTCAAAATTATAGTTTTAATGATATGAAAAGATTAAGTTTTGGTCACTAGTTATAATGTAGAATCCGTTTATAAAACAAGTTTAGTTGATTAAAGTACGTCGTGAAATCATGTCGAGAATGAGTAAGACGAGTGAGTCGCGAACGAGTTGTGAAATAAGTTGAGGAAGACAAGCAATGGGGCTCAATTTGTATAAACATCACAATCCCAGCTTACATTTTACTTCACCATTTTGTTTCACACATTGTTATATTAAGTTAATGGTTATAATGAAAGTAAAATGTTTGACAAAGTTGTTAATTACATCTATGAAACCAAGTGTACCTGGCCTTTAATGTTTTGACACAGTGAGCAAAAGGACCACATGAACAAGAAATACACACACACCTTTTGACTCATTTGTTAAACAAAACACCTCTTCTTTTGTTTGAGTATGTCGACCACAGAAGCAAAACCAACACACAAATATGGACGCAAGACACAACTTCTAAACTAACACCCTTTTGTGCAGAAATATAAGCAACAAAACACACCATTTAGGGGCTGTAATAAGCTGATGTGAAAGCCCCATTTGGGCTGCAAACAACAGAATCAAACAGCCCTTTTGGGGATGAAAAATAAGCTGAACCAAACGCTCTTGTTGGTGCAGTAAACTCACTCTTTTTGTGCAGAAAATTCAGTAGCAAACTCACTCTTTTTGTGCAGAAAATTCAGTAGCAACACACCCTTTGTGGGTGGGTTTATCTTGAGCTGAAAACAACAACAAAGACCAAATAGCTCTACTAGTGGTTACGAAATTTCAAACCAAAACACGAGACGCAAAGTGAGTAGGTGACGAGTTTCAAATCTAATCCGACCCCATCTCGGGTCTCGACCCGTATCTAAATACATCAGCCAACACGCCCTATGCTTTATGCAACCAAGACAACCAGAAACATGGCCATATCAAATCCGAATACCCTTACTGCTAGGTTAAGTCCAAGCAGGGGTTCGACCTCGTAATTAATTACAAAACAACCAAATAGCGCAGATAAAAGAAAACAAGAATAATCCAATTAAACTAATACTTCCAATTCGAGCCAACATGGTTTCAAATCTTAGTTTCGGTTTCTCAGTTTTGAGTTTTAAGCTTTACCACACAAGAAAGAACAAACACACGAAAAAATCATATTCAAGTATAAAACATGTTGATCAATATTTATAAACCACAACAGGTTTCAACTTGTAAAATTTATCAACATCAACTTAAAAAACAAATCACTATCAAAAGATTAAAATTGTGATGAGATTAAGAGAACCCTTACAACAAATTTTGAGTCAATTGAGAGGTGACCAAAGGAAACAATATGGTTTGATGTCCATCCGAAACCCAACAGGAACTCGCCCCAATCCTTCGAACGAAAAACCTTGTGATATCCTTTTGTGATGTTTTGCAAGTGTGTGAAGAGTGGGGGTTTCCATGTGGATGGGTTTAGATTAAAAAGGATGAAAAGGAGTGGGTTTGATTCTTATCTCCTTCGCTCTCAGTCGCCCTTGAAGCCACAAATGGAAATCGTACCCTTGTTGCCTAGTCACCCCTTTGATGGTTTGCGCTGACTGTGGGATATGTGGCAAGTGAGTAGCATCATCTTTTTGGACGCGAGGGAGAGGACAAGGTCCTGATCTCTTTTGTAGCCATCTCCTTTGTCGATTCAGATCTGACCTCGTAGCAGTGGCACATGGTGGGGATGGCGTTGATGCAGAAAAGAGAGAGGGAGGATTGCAGAACTGCGACTGGTTGTGGGGATGAGGAGTGAGAGATACACGTTTTTATCTTATCCTCCCTTTTTCTTTTTTTTCTTTTTTTTTTATTTGATTTTTAATTAAAAGTTATGGTAAATAACAAAAGGTGAGAGTAAAAAGTAAGGTTGATTTTTAAATAAAAGTGAGTACTTGATTAGTAGGTTTAGGTGTGCTCCGAGTCCCGTTGAGTTCCGGCGAAATTATAGGTTAGCGTGAATGCAAAATAAAAAAAATAGGATTTATGAGAACGTTTTTATAATAACATCATAGATTTTGATTCCGAAGAACAATTATTGAATTGATGCCGTTACTAGGTTTGTGTCGGTACGCGTGTGGTGTTGTGTGCGAGATACTTCTCGCTTTAATACAAAATTAATCAGTAACAGTCATAAAATGAAGTGTTCATATTTTTCTGATAAAATAAACAATGTAACGAGTTACTGTAAGCCACAGTGTGCGGGTTTGCTTCTCGAAATAGTTTTGTAATCTCATGTATGCTTAGATAAATAGTTAGGGATACTAAACTGACATTTATTATTTAAAATTTGATTGGAAAATTCTGGTTTGTTACATATGTTTTTTTACATTATCAAAGTTATACAAATATTTTTAATATACCCAAACTAAGGTTTTTATTTTATCAAATAAATTCTCAAACTTTATAAAAATTCAAATTTAGCCCAAATTTTAGATTCCGAATTTTAGGGTTTTACATTCAATTTCCCATAGGTTTAAAATAGGGAGACCCCTTCTCTCCCTTTTTATTCATTCTGATAATGGAAAAATTACACTTTTCTTTCAAAAGAGTTATGAACCCATGTTTGGTCTCGGGTAGGGGTGATCACGATCCAAAAATCGGACCGGACCGTCCAAGACCGGACCGGACCAAAGACCGAGTTATGGAAAAAACATAGACCGAGACCGGAGCGAATGTGGTCGGTCCGGTCTCGGTCCGGTCGGTCTTCGGTCGGTCCGGTCCAATTAGGCAAGATTTTGGCAAGTTTTTTCGGTTTTTTGGTCGGTCCGGACCGGACCGGACCGACCGGACTGAGGACCGAATTAATGAAAAATCCCAGACCGAGACCGGACCGTTGGTCCTTCGGTCGGTCTGGTTTACGGTCGGTCCGGTCGGTTTTGTCGGTCGGTCCGGTCCAAACGGTCAGAATGCTCACCCTTATTCTCGGGTATTCCTATCGAAAAATCTTTGACAATTTCCCACCTAATTTTTGCAGGCGATGCCATCTTGGTATGGTAAATGGGATACATCGAATATCAACGCAAATTCATAACTTCGGGTTTCAAAATAAATCTCCATAAAACTAAACTTATGGGGATTGGCACTCGCTCAGAAGAGGTGGAAAGCTCCATCCCTTTATATCATATGTCTATCCTCAAAGTTTATATGGGAATGTTAAATATATTGGAATCTATTAGAAGAATTTTTTTTAACGGGGTTGAAGGGACGAATAGAAAAATGGCACGGATTGATTGGAAAAAAGTCTTAGCTTCCAAGTGGTTTTGTTTTTTCTAGTTTTTTTTTCTCTTAACTGTGCTCTTCTCTTTGGCTAGACCGTTAGATCTATTCTCTTCGTTCTAGAGGTAAATGATATTTTGCCCTTCATTCGTAAAATATGGGTAACGTAGAAGACTCTTTATTCTGGGATTATTTGGATTGATGGGATGGCTTTGATGCAACAATATACGCTTTGGAATTGTTTAAACAAATTATTGTGGACGAAAAATATGGGTAACGGAAAAGACTCTTTATTATGGGATGATGTTTGGTCTTATCGTCGTGTCCCTAGAAGAGGAGTTAGGAAGAGCAGCAGTGTCTTCTTCAATCTCGCATTAATGGTTTAATGTTACCTAATATGCTTGATCGTTGGGTTTGGTCGTTAGAAGCCTTATTGACGATTCGCTTTTGCCAAAGGAGGATGTTCGTACTAGATGGGTTAACGTTATCCCCATTAAGGTTAATGTATTTGCTTGGAGAGTCCGATTGGATAAGTTGCCTACCCAGTTGTATCTTATTTCATCTATTCTTTGTCTTCTTTGAACCCTCACAATGGAATCCACTTCCCATCTCTTTTTTGCGTGCACTAAGGCTCGTCAGTTTGTGGAGGAAGGTCGTGCTTTGGTGGGAGCTTAAAGACATTGATATAGTCTTTTATGATGAATGGTTTATTTGGTTAAATAACTCTGGTTTTTCTAAGTTGTTAAGGATATCTGGTGTTTGTTATGTGAAGTGGTGGTTAATTTGGCGATTGAGAAATATAATGCTTTTCGGCGATAGTCATCCGCATAGAGAGATTCTTTTTGATGATTTAGTTTGAGGAAAATGATATAGGTGACTAATTTGTATGCGTAATAATAAGACTAATCCATACAAAATATGACAAGTGGAATATACATTTTCTCTCTCTTGATGATAACCTTTGATTATGCGGTGTGTTTTGATCTCTTTGTTAGGCATGAAATTAGGCATGTCCTTTAGGCATGCCAATCACTTCTCTATAATTATCTTACATTGATGTTCTAATCGATGCATCACTAAACTTAATTGGGTTACTTGAATTGAAAAATCCTACTATCATTAGATTGTAATTGCTTAGTTTTTAATAAATTTTCCGTAAAAAAATAATGGCTGTGTTGACGTATGTGTCCGGACGACACGTGCCGGACCAAAGAGTCTTCATCAGTCCGAAGGGTATTACCGGAAGGCGGATGCTACCCTTGTCCGAGGGGCATGTCGAAGGACCATAAAGGTACATCCTTTTACCCAACAGTCCGATGCAAGAACCCGACTACGCCGCCTAACCCGGATATTACGGGATTGTGTCTCCCACGTGACCTGACACCTAGTACCTAGACTGTACCTAGACTAGGAGTAGCTCGGCGTGTTCCTTCCCAAGACAGAACAGGTATCGAGGCACCAATTTGGTACCTACCTTTTTCCTCGTCTCTATATATACTACTCCCTCATTTCATTTCATATATCTCAGACACACATATATTACATACTCATACATTCATATTAAATCCTCTATACACGAGGTACTGACTTGACCGTCGGAGGGTGGTTCCCGGGGCTTCGGCCTCGGGACCCCTTCTAACGGGTTCTTTCATGTTTGTAGTATACTCCCAAGCTCGGGACAAAGACGGAAGGCACGTGAGAGCCGTCAAGATCTACCCGACAGAAATATGCTTCAACAAATTGGCGCCACCCGTGGGACCCGTTATTCACTCTACCAAGAGTTAAGAATGATGGGTCACATTTTCAGTCCACTTATAAGGACGTTCGGTACCAACCTCCGGTATGGAGGACGAGTATAGACGACAGTACGGACCGACTAAGGGCCTTCCGGTATGGTTTCGTTTGGGTGATGGGTTTGTTGGCTAAGATCTAGCTCCTCATGTTTCTTTGTCAAGGACAAGAGGATAAGAAGAGTATGGTGGCGGGTTTGTAACCTCAAACCCAGGTTTGTAAGTTACCTATGTTTATTTTCTCATTCTGATCTTAAACGCCATGAAATATTCATATAAAGGAAAAACCTTGCATGAGAAAGGAAGCAAAGAATTCATAGTTTTGCTTGGTAACGCTTTTATCCGCAAGGTCGATGGCACGTCACCGTAACATAGCATAATTTTCAAAACTTCAATCACAACTTATGTTTTGTTAACAGTGTTGTTGTAAAATAAAGATGAAACCCAAGTTGCAGGTTTTTACCCATTCATAACTCAAAGGAGCACAAACTTTTATGTCAAAAAGCAAAAGCGTGCTATATATGTCAGCCAAAATCTTTTGCGTATGACTTATAAAATAATCAACGAATAGTTTGTAAGAAAAAAGTGTATGTTTCAATATAAAGAAAAATAGTAGATACACTTCCTATGTTCTTTTTATTAAAACTGCAAGATTGGAACTTAAAACCTTTGATCATTTGAGGTTCTTAATTTTCGTTCTCACTTGTCTTGAACCTGCCGTGAACTTTGTATGTAACGCGTGCGAGATATTTGGTTTAGTATGATAGCTTTTTCATCAATGATAAAGCATAAAAAATACACCAGTATGTGTAAAAATTTGTATACAAGCGAGCTTTCGTAATCATGTTGTGACTTTGTAAAATTTATAAGCCGAAGATTGCCGAATGTATTCAGAAGTCGTATATTTGTAGATTTATTAAAGATATATAAGAAGGTCCAAGGAAAAAATTTATTTATTTTCATTGATCTTTGCAAATATGTTTTAAAAAAAGGTATACATATTTTGTCACAAATGGTTTAAGATTTTATCTCTTCTGGTCAGATTCTTGTTTGTGGGAAATGTCAACGAATATTTCGGTCAAGATACTACTTAGTTAAGAGATGTCTATCTTTATGACATAGAATCTACAATATAATCTACGATATGTATTAGTAACATGTTTTGCAAGAGAAAAAGTAAATAGTGACCCTTGTGTTGTGTCTATTCAAAATGCAAAAGATGACACACCTACATGGCTATGCTTAAATATATATAAAAAATAATAATAATAATAAGAAAAAAAATACACAAGCCATGTACACTGCACATCACGTGGATATGGTACTTTTTTGGTCAAACCTTGCGCTAGCCTATTCTAGTGATATATGTCACGAGGCACATAAAAAAAAAAATAAATAAATAAAAAAAAATAAAAAAGTGACTGTGTTGTCAACCTTTACGAAAAAGAAAAACGTTTTGCTTGATAGCTAATTACTCGTTCGGCCTTCAACGTACTGGCTCTACAAAACTCTATTATTTACAATTCTTTAATCACCATCCCATCTCTTGTGTCGTTCGCTTCGGTAGTGCTCATGGGTGTCATATCACTTGCGTCGGTGTGATATCATTCGGTATGGCACTGTGGCGCATCATCCTCTTACGATTGGTCATTCGGTATGTAGGGCGTTGTTTATTCGACAAAAAGTTATAACATGTAAAAAACATACAAACAACTTCACATCCGGAGAATTCTTACATCATAATATGATACATCCAAAATTAAAGACGTTATATGCCCATATCCGAAGAAGCGACAAACTTCGTCTATAACCTATTAACCTCTATCTGGTCTTCTAAACTTCGTTATATGCCCATAGCGATTCTACCCATTCAGTTAGTAAAAAAAAAAAAAAAAAAAAAGTTAAATAGTGAAAAGACTTTTGTGTCTATTCTAAAGTAAGTAAAAATGACACATAGTGAAAAGTACACAACCCATGTGCAAGCCTACTTTATGCAGCACACAACTACACGTCATGTGTATGGTATTTTTTGGTCAAACCCTTGCGCTAGCCTATTCTAGTGATATGTCACGAGCCATATAGCCTAAAGAAAAGTGATGTGTTGTCAATCTTTAAGAAAAAGAAAAACGTTTTGCTTGATAGCTAATTACTCGTTCGGCCTTCAACGTACTGGCTCTACAAAACTCTATTATTTACAATTCTTTAATCACCATCCCATCTCTTGTGTCGTTCGCTTCGGTAGTGCTCATGGGTGTCATATCACTTGCGTCGGTGTGATATCATTCGGTATGGCACTGTGGCGCATCGTCCTCTTACGATTGGTCATTCGGTATGTAGGGCGTTGTTTATTCGACAAAAAGTTATAACATGTAAAAAACATACAAACAACTTCACATCCGGAGAATTCTTACATCATAATATGATACATCCAAAATTAAAGACGTTATATGCCCATATGCGAAGAAGCGACAAACTTCGTCTATAACCTATTAACCTCTATCTGGTCTTCTAAACTTCGTTATATGCCCATAGCGATTCTACCCATTCAGTTGGCTGAAGGGAAATGTTCACCAACATAAACTATGTAGCACAAGCTATGTTTATACAATATAATAATACCTACTCGGTTGTGACCTTCGGCGTCTACGCCTCCTTTCCTCGACCTTCGGCATCTGTTGATTACACAAGTTATGTTTGTACAATAATCGTCCAACTTTATAACGATAAGGGTCAAGCGACTGGTCGAGTACTCAAATTCACTTCCTAGTCTTTTATCTTCTAACCTATTGAGTTCTTTGACCATCGGTCACCGGCGAACTGTGTAGCTTTCGGTTTCATATGTCCGTTGGTAAATTTCCGTCAGACATTACCATCTATGCCATCGGGACGCGTTATAACTATTCCGTTAGACGTATGAGCTTCATCCATGATCCAGCTACCGGGCATTTTACGTGCTGCCCTTCGTCCTGATAGTCGTGTTTTACTTTTCGCATCATTAACACAGGCTTTTGTTTTCCACGAACTGAAGGGATGCGTCCATGACAAAAGCACGATGGGGCTTAGACGTGTCATGCTTTCAATCTACTGTACGTACCTTTTTTACAAATACCTGTAAATCACTAATTAAGCAAATATGATCCTTACTACAGTCCTACGGCATCCTATGTTAGTACTTCTCCGTTAGGTTTGAACTCGGAATTCTACGCTTCGATAAGAAAAAAATAGCAATAAATATTTGTTGAAACCCCGACTTCCGGAAGGAAATGGCTGTGTGGAAGCACAAATAAACACCTAACGCCCAGTTACACACACATTGATGTTTCAGACCGTTGTCTTTCGGTATATACCTATATATTTGGTTCTTCGGTTGAGGCCACCACCAGTTATGAAAATACTGCTCTTGGTCCGTTAATCAATCCGTTCTTCCATACTACGGTTAACTACACTCCTCTTATTATTTTTGGCTAATTAGCCTTCCTAAGACATTTACATTGGCAGCCTCCGGACGCGGTAACTATTCTATTAGGCATTTGAGTTTCGTCCAACTTTTAATACACATATGTATTTGTTCTTTTTTGTCTATCGGCGGAAGCACCTTTGGGTTTAAAGGACACGCATATGGTCTTCCGACCAATTCCATGGTCATTTATTTTCGTTATCTCGGGATATACTTACAAGTGACTATGAGTATTTAATGTCTGGCTCCGTTAAACTAGCCTTACGAACCTTTATCAGTTCATTTTCAACACAAAAGTACAAGCCAATGATCGGTACCGATGCTCCGTACATTACCTATGCTCCAATTGCCGATCCTAAATTTTCGAGTTTATGCACCGGTACTTATCTTCCGTTTACTTGGTTTCTTCTCGGCCTCATAACCTGCTTTATTATATCATAACACTCGAAAAGGCTCATGTGTCAAAACTACAATTTTACATTGCGCCTATGAGATTAGTCTAAATTTTAAAGTAATCCCTCAAAATTAGACATTAAAATAATCCACTCGTGGAACTTAAAACTAAATATAATTTTATCTGCTCAAGTTCAACAACTCTCTTGAAAACCAAGACAACGGGTGCAGCGTTACATATGGACCTTTCGGTGTTTGAAAATCAATATAAAGTTTCAAGCTACCGTTATTTACTGTCACATAAAACATATATATTTGATCAATGTACTAAAATATTGGAACAATATTAAATTTACGGTAGTCGGCGCACTACCGCCAAGAACAAGGAACACCACATGTTTGATAGTTAACATCCATGGGTAAGCAATAATGTTATTTGTTAATTATATTTTGTGGTATTTGAGTTCAACGATACTAAAAAGATTTAGTACCGTCGAACTAGGGGGAGTATAGCGGCGTGATACCTCCGTCGCTTATGTCACAATTGGTTGTGATCCGGTTTTGTGTTGATGTAGGTTATATCATATTTGTCATATCTAACCGAAGAAAGCAAAAAACTTTCAAATTTTATTCTACAGGACTGGCAATCATAAGGTGATGATTTCATGAAAAATAAAGCATGGTCAATAATGCCGAACCACGATAAACTATCGTGTTGTGGTTTGATTGTTCTTTCCTTATCCTTTGCATTTTTATTTATATTATCTTTGATACAACGACAAATCTAAATCTTGTTTACACGAAAGTTTCAATAAGATTTTAACAAGATAATTAACAAAAAAAGAGGTAAACTATTCAACCCCCCTTCTAGTTTTCCACAATAACCATGACAAACACACCCTGATTTTCGGTGTCATTATAAGGACACACTGATTTTCCGTGTCATTATTTCCTGAAAGCCGAAACATGTTCAACCCTTAACACCCTTAACTCAACTTCATCAAATCCATTTAGGAGATAAATCACAACCTTCAATCCACAAATCTATTTGAAGCCGAGAACACTTTTCTATTGATCCCAGCAACAACCGACACAATTAATTAAACTCCCTGACTGCTTCTTTCTTCTCAGTCAACGAGTCACACTTCTCTCACCACACCCTGAACAATTTCAATCACCCTTAAAAGTAACTTTATCAACTGAGTAAGAAACCCATTGAAGCCGATTCATCCTAACACTTCAAAAAAATCCCAATCACCACAAATCCAGATTCAAACCCATTTCTTCATCTCCACCGCCCCTATTTTATTTCCTGAAACCCATCACTACTGTCGCTTCTCAGATGAAACCGCCATGATTGTTTCTGTTACAGGAAGGGTACTGTGAACGATTGTGTGTTTCTGGGTGATTTCGTTGTGGAGTTTTATTTTTTGTGTTAGATCTGGATTGTGGGTCGAATCTTTTAGATCCGTTTTTTGAGTGATGNTGATGATCGGTGGATCTGGGTTTTAACTTGTGTTGTGTGATGATTTTGTGTTATGTTTTTTGTGTTGGTGATTTCGTGTGGGTTTTTGTAGGCGTCGGTTTTTTTTTCTTTTTGTTTGTGAATCTGGTAATAAACGTGGGTTTGGATTTGTTTGTGTGTCGGTTGATGGATCTTAGAAGATGATAGAGACTAGGTTTTTATTTATTTATTTATTTATTTTTGATAAGGTGTGAGTGGTGAATTTATTATAGATTGGGTGTGGGTGGATAATAATGTTTTTGTGTGATGAGGATAAGGTTTTTGTGGTGTTGGGAAGGTTATGTATTGTCACTCGTAAATTAAATGTGTCTCTCCCCCTCAAAAATTGCTACTGCAGTAGCAGTTTTTGAAGAACACATTTATTTATTTTTATTTGAAGAATGTTATCAGCAGTCATAGAACCTGGATTAGAGAAAAATCCACCCGCTCTGATACCACTTGTTGGTCCACGGAAATTGAGCAAATCTTGATAAACATAAATAAGAACTTCATTAATAATAATGAACAAAAGTTACAAGATTACTCAATTCCTACATGACTACATGATAACATCTTCAGCTTCTTTACGGGGATAATTTCGGTATATTATCCCCGTTAGAATGACAATAAACTCTCTTTGATCCAAGCTAAGCTTGAGATTCAATGAGAGGATCATCCTATCTACTAATACTAAGTATTATTGTTTGTTTAGGATGGATACCTATCTCTATTACAAACATACATATATATAGCTACAAAGTACAAAGTACAACATGTGATAAGTGAGTTGTCATCCACTTGGAATATGCTTCAGAATATTCTCTTTACTTTTGTACTTTTGTCTTGTTTGACTTTCTTGTGCATGTAGCTTGTATTCCCAATGCTTGTAGCTTGTATTCCCAATGCTTCCTCAGGGAGTTTGAGACTTCCTCAGGGAGCATGAGCATCCTAAGGGAGCATGAGGCATCCTCAGGGAGCATGAGCATCCTCAGGGAGCATGAGGCAGCCTCAGGGAGCATGTTTGTCTAGAGATAGCTTCAGAGAGTCAGTGAGTTATTGTCATCACTCACTGACTCCATTACCTTCTTCTTTGGTTCAGGGATCATTCACTGCGTACCGCCTCATTGANTATTTGTGTGTGCATGAAACAATGTTTATGCTGTGTATATTTATACAGTCAGTAATTTTGCAGCCAGCAAGAATATTCTGAGATGGATAGGATCAGCAACGTTCCTCCAGGCATAATAGAAAACATCTTATGTCTTATGCCAACTCAAGAGGCTGTACGGACAAGCATCCTCTCTAGGGAATGGAGGTACCGTTGGACCAAAATTCCCAAACTTGTGTTTGAGGAGGAGAAGTTTCAAGTATCGGCTGATGGGGCTGAGTTGCCTGTTGTTGAGCAAACAGATGACGGGTCAAGTGATTTGAAAAAGTTGACGAAGAGACATAATTTTTTGAATGCGATATGCAAAGTTCTGTTAATGCACGAAGGTCCACTACATGAGTTCACCCTTTCCATGCTCCCTGATGAACGATGTTTTATAGGTGACACATGTCCGGAGCTCGATAATATAATATATCATTTGTCAAGGAAAAATACTGTCAAGAAATTAGAAATTGACTTCGAATTTGGGGCGTATAGGCTACCCTTATCTCTCTTCTCATTCCATCACTTAACAGACCTATGTCTCAAAGGTTGTGAATTTGTCCATCAACCAACGACGTTCAATGGATTTCGTAGTCTGACAAGCTTATCTTTTAAATATATATACATCTCCAAAAAATCACTTCTACATTTCCTATCAACTTGTCCGTTACTCAAGACTTTGACTCTGGTAATTTCTTACTAAAAAACGTTCCATTTTAGCTTTAATAACTTATCTGACTATAGTAAGTTTCTGCAGGGAGTTGGCTATACTTACATCTCTCACAGTATTGACATGTTTACCATTATCGACCTATTCGAGTGTTTACCAGTGATAGAAAGTCTCTCTATTCCATTTGGCATCTTCAAGGTAATTTTCTTCACATGGTATATAATTGATTTAAATTGCGGGAATGAGTTGGCTAATCACTAACCCTTTGTTTTAGATTTTCAAGCCTTTTGTTCATGGCAGAGTTCCACGAGAGCTTCCAACCACATTACACCTCAAATTCTTATATATGCATGACGTATGCTTTACTCAGAAACAAAATGACGGGTTATCTATTCTTGTTCTTTTAATGAAAAGCTCCCCGAAGTTGGAGAAAATTGAGGTATGGGTGATAACATAAATCAATCTTGTATCCTATTAGTCTTGCCTCGCTGAAATACACTAACACAATAACTACCAACACTTTTTGTAGATTGACAATCTGGACCTTGATGAAGATGACTCCTCTATGGAAGATGAATTGTTTACTGAAGATGACATACATTCCTTTAAACTCGAGGATTATTCAGATATTTGGTTGGAGCATATGCGCGAACTACATATTGTCAAGTTTAAAAACTGGGGGAATGAGTTAAATTTTGTGAAACTTATCCTGGCTAAGTCACCTGTGCTAACGAAGGTGTGGATGAGAATCGACTACAGGCTGTTTGATGAGGATGAAGCGTTGCAGATGTATCAAATGCTCCTAAATTCTCCACGTGCATCACCAGTGGTAGACGTCATTGTTTGAAGAATTGAAGTCGATTCTGGTAACATGTTGCGATTTTGTAGACTGCTTAGTTAATTCAATAGTTTAGCATTCGTCTCATTATCCGAGTTGGAATTTCTAAAAGTATGATGTTTTGTCATTTGAACGTGTTAGAAGTTGATGATTTTATTGCTGATTGTGGTTTTGTGAAGTTTTATTGCCTTATCTCTTTAGAAACCAGAAAGACATAGTTGCAGTTTTATGATTTACTTTTTGAAGATCGTTATAAGGTAATTTACCGAATAACTCTCATAAATAATAAGGCTTGAAATGTTGGTGCCGAAACCGAATTATCTAAAATCATGATTTCTGGTTCTTAATTTTCATCAAGCAACTTTTCAATGTGTTCGCGCGGCGGTCTGTGTTTCGTGGGTAGTCTGTGTGTTTAGGGGTTTACATACAACAAATTAGCGATTTTTAAACCTTTATGTGGATTTGATAATTGGTAACGGTTTCTAGTGAGGGGGAAAATATGATAAGTTTTTCATTTTAATTCAAAAGCGTGTGAGAGACACGAGAGCCAATAACCCGGTGAACATCACAAATTGCTTATAATTTTGTGAGATCGTGACTATAAGTTAATATAGGAGGATGAACTATAAATATGAAAATTTGTTTTAAATACCATGAAGTATAAGTTACTGAATTAAACGCCTATTATCATGACTAAAAATTATACATATATACATTCAATGGGATTGTCACCCCCCATTTGCTACAGTGATTAAATACTTTTTTATTCGTAGCTACAGTAACTAACGACAGTTAGTTACTGTAGCGCTATAACTAACGGTCGTTAGTTACTGTAGCGCTATATATATATATATATATATATATATATATATATATATAT
>LBNU01007844.1:36948-64000 GCA_014162995.1 Artemisia annua
ACGACGTGCGCCGAAAGGCGTAAAGATATTATTTAAGTATTGCACCATCGGTCTTTAACCGATACTACAATACTGGGGGGACATGTTGACGTATGTGTCCGGACGACACGTGCCGGACCAAAGAGTCTTCATCAGTCCGAAGGGTATTACCGGAAGGCGGATGCTACCCTTGTCCGAGGGGCATGTCGAAGGACCATAAAGGTACATCCTTTTACCCAACAGTCCGATGCAAGAACCCGACTACGCCGCCTAACCCGGATATTACGGGATTGTGTCTCCCACGTGACCTGACACCTAGTACCTAGACTGAACCTAGACTAGGAGTAGCTCGGCGTGTTCCTTCCCAAGACAGAACAGGTATCGAGGCACCAATTTGGTACCTACCTTTTTCTCTCTCTATATATACTACTCCCTCATTTCATTTCACATATCTCACACACACACAATACACCACAATACATTATAAAAATCCTCTACATACGAGGTACTGACTTGACCGTCGGAGGGTGGTTCCCGGGGCTTCGGCCTCGGGACCCCTTCTAACGGGTTCTTTTATGTTTGTAGCACACTTCAAAGCTCGGGACAAGAATAGATGGCACGTGAGAGCCGTCAAGATCTACCCGACAGAAATATGCTTCAACATTTGGCGCCTTCCGTGGGACCCGTTATTCAATCTACCGAGAGTTAAGAATGACGGGTCACATTCTCGGTCCACTTTCTTAATCCATCTGTCCGGTTCGGGCATTCAGCATAGACGTCCGATATGGACGGCAGGTACGGATGGGTAGTAGGCCGTCCGGTATGATTTCCTTCAATCCTGTCAAGGCGTCTAGATGTATCATCTCGTTCGGAGATGTCATCTCGTCCAGAGACGTTGTGTCATCCGGGTGTACTGTCCCCTTCGGACATGCTTGCGACGGGATTCATCCAGGGGCACAAACGAAACATGTTAACGTGGGGCATGGGGCAGAACGTACCTCGCGCCTTTTCATATTGAAAACGTAAAAATGGGAAGGGATAAAACGGGTTTAACGCTATTTCTACTCCGATGGCAGTATGGGATGGGTACATATAATCCGTTGCGGTCTTGTTTGTTCGTTCATTCCAATCACAGATCTGTAAGTCCCAGATTTCCTCGCTTTCTAGTTATGCATTCTTAGATTACCGTTTCGTAACACCTGGGCATAGTCTTATCATTGGTCTAAATGCATATCAACACATCATTCTAATGTTGCAAAGATCAATAACAACACTGTTATACTCACGCATGATCACGGATTTTTATACTAAGTAGTTTTCTGAAAATGCAAATATGCATTTGACGGTAAGATTGCATGCTTTAGGGAGTAGCCAGCAGTTTGGCTGTTCGGATGTAATTGAGTAATTGACTGTAGGCTTACTGAAAAGTATTGAAAGGATATGACAAGAATGCAAAAGATATGCTTGCTGACAAAAGGTTAAGAAAGACATGCTACCTCTAGCATGTGCTATTCACTATTGAAAAGATGTCAAAGTGGAAAAGTAAAACATAAAATATTTAGATTGTGAAAAAGAACAAGTGACTATATGCCACACCTAACGCACAAAAATTATGATACTTGCATCATATATACACTTTTCCCTATCGTTAAATACTTAAATTTTCATACAACTTTATTATGAATGCCAATTCAGTTACGAGATGTAGTTGGGAATAACATGTACAAATTCCAATATACTTTATGCAAGCATGAGAGAAGTCTTATATTTTTACGTCATGTTGTTAATAGAATAATGATACTCTCATAATATAATGGTGCCTATATCCCACAATATTTATTTTTAAGTACGTGGGTAATTTATTTGCTTGCGCCCTTGTTATGAAACTTAAAAATAACCTTGAAAATACATACCCAAGAAGTTAAGCAAAAATTAAAGTGTATTACCTAGCGGATACATGGTGGAAAATGGTAGGTAGCCAAAACGCTGTTTTATAACTTTTACTTTACATACCATTTACAACCTTTTTGAAAAAGATTGTTGACGATAACAAAATATTGAATTCTTTGACTTATACGGAATTCATTCTTACCAATTCATAATAGGTGTGGTCAATGTCAGCTTTTGAAAATAAGAGTGGTACTGTGTTCCATAGCCTCATCTATCTAGGCCCTATCAGCTAGGCCCGGTTAAAGTAATTTATTTCATGTTTTACTTTGTCATGTTTAATTATTTATATTTAAAGAAGAGATCATTTAATATATAAATAAATGAGTACACTGTATTATCGTTACTTTTGGGGTGTCAAGTGTCATATATCAAAAATATATATATATATATATATATAAAAAAAAAAAAAAAAAAAAAAAAAAAAAAAAAAAAAAAAAAAAAAAAAAAAAAAAAAAAAAAAAAAAAAAAAAGTCAAAAGCAATAGCGTGTCCGGTTCCTATATCAACTAAAAACTTTTATGCTATTAAAGGCATGTCTATTTTATGTGACCTATGTGAAATTCACAAGAAGAGAAGTAAATTGTACTCCCAATACAACACATGTGTTTGTTCTTTTTTGTCTATCGACGGAAGCGCCTTTGGGTTTAGAGGAGACGCATATGGTCTTCCAACCAATTCCACCATCATTCACGACATTTTTTATCAACAACAAATCTGTTGTCTCGTCAAGCATATAACCTAGTGATGGACAATCGATGTGATCCAAAGTACCGAACATTTTGCGTGCTGACCTTCATCCCAAACAGTCTTATTTTTTGCGTCGTTGGCAACGATTTGTGTCTCACTGATCGAGGGAATGCATCCATGACAAAGGCACGATGGGGTTTGGACGTGTCATACTTTCAATTTACTATACGGTTCCTTTTTTACAAGTACCTGTGATTACTAATTGAGCAAATATTGATCCTTACGACGGTCATCCGGCATCCTATGGGGTACTTCTCCGTTAGGTTGGAATTTTGAATTCCATGCTTCAATAAAAAAAAAATATATATACACGTTTGTTGAAACCCCGACACGTAACGGCCTGTTACACGTATTGGTGTTTCGGACCGCTATCCTTCGGTATATTTGGTTCTTCGGTGGAGGCCACCGTCGGTTATGAATATATCGCCCTTGGTCCGTTACTCAATCTGACTTTGGTTTAAAACCTTTCTCACCATCCTACGAATAGCAGGATTCTAGCGATTTTCGACGGTTCGATACATATAAAATAATGACTTTCGTCCATCATAATTCTGAGGCTGGCCATTTCGACGTTTGAATTCACCTACTTAACTCCGTACTTCCGTACTACGCTTAACCGAACTCCTTTTATTCTTTTTGACTAATTAACCTTCGTAAGACATTTCCACTGACGGCCTCCAGACGCGTTATAACTATTCTTTAGACGTTTGAATTTCATCCAACTTTTAATCCATATATGTATTTGTTCTTTTTTATCTATCGACAGAAGCACCTTTGGGCTAAAAGGACACGCGTTTCTTTCGACCAATTATCGTCAATTCTTTTCCTTATCTCTAGATCAGGTAACCCACTTATCAGTCTCATTCCAATCACAGATTTATTTAGATACGAGCCAATGATCGGTACCTGTGCTCCGATGTTTGATCCTCAATTCTCGAGTTTATGCTCCGGTACTTATCTTCCGTTTACTTGGGTTCTTCCCTGAGTCTTTTCCTCCGATACACGGTCAAGATCGCTCCATCATTCTACTATAAAACTTTAACCTGCCTAAGTCCCAACCTCTTAGGTCTACCTTTGTGATCCAACCACAACGGTGTCAGATGCTCGTTCAGTAAAGAACATAAGGAGATCCGTCAGGTCCTACCACCGAAATCCGACACACAACATATAGGAAGAACGAACGTAAATTAACCACGCATACCGGATGCTCACGACCTCCGTCTCTCTACTGTTGGTCCGATTTTTGATTTTCAAACTCAACACCGAGTGACCTTCATTTCCTATGCCTCGGCCAGGAGGCCCTCAAGCTTCGATCCTTTTTAACTTATGGATCTTCGCGCCCATCTTTACAGCTCCGACGCACCCTCCAATTACCTTCCGGTGTTCTAGCATCGAAGCTCTAGCAATCTCAAAACACGCGTGCTAAGTATGCCTAAGAAACTGCCACCCTGGTTTCCAATGGAAAAGCTCGAGAAAAGGCATTACGTAAAACTTATATAACGATACATACTAGTTTACCATGATCTTTGGATTTTTTTTTTTTTGGTCTGCCTACCGAGTTCCGCTTCATGACCTCCGGTCAGCAGAACCCAAAGACCAATCTTCGGACAAAATCCATTTTTATAAAAGCATTTGTAAAGTTGAAATTTTTGACAAACATGACATATACTATTAATTTTCACAAACACAGTATGTGGCCGACACCCGGACGTAAAGTATGAGAAAACTACATGTTTTATATTTAACATCCATGAAACCCTTGGTTATTATTGGTTGATTACGTTATTAAGGGTCTTGTGGTATTTGAGTTCGACGATACTAAAAAGATTTAGTATCGTCAAACTGGGGAAGTATAGTGGTATTACACCTCCATTGGTTTTGTTACGATTCCGTTGTGACCCATTTATTTATTGATACAAGCGAAATATTTTGTTTGTCATATCTAACCAAAGAAAGCAAAGCTTTGAAATTATATTCTATAGGACTGACAATCATAAGGTGATGATTTCATGAAAAATAAAGCATGGTCAATAAGGGCGATAAACATCACATGTTTGATATTTAATACCCATGGGTGAAAATTGTTATTAATCGTTTATTATATTTTATTTTAGCTTAACTATACTAATAAACATTAGCACCGTTGAATTGGGGGATAATAATGGTATGATACCCCCATCGGTTATGTTACGGTTCGGTTTAACCCATTTTTTCTATTGATGAAAATATTTCATTTGTCATATCTAACGGGAAAAGGCAAAAGAGCTTTCATGTCTTATTGTGCAGGAATAACGACGTGAGGTTCCACATGCATAACAATTACAAGACTGAACAGAACACCTTATGTGATCTCTCCGGTGGCTGGCCCCCATCGGAAATCACATAAATGCCCGAGCGATAATTTCGTTTCGGATGCTCGAGCGGTCATAACCGTTTCGGATGCCCAAAAAATATCTTGGATGCTCGAGCGATAATTTCGTTTCGGATGCTCGAGCGGTCATAACCGTTTCGGATGCCCAAAAAATATCTTGGATGCTCGAGCGATAATTTCGTTTCGGATGCTCGAGCGGTCATAACCGTTTCGGATGCCCAAAAAATATCTTGGATGCTCGAGCGATAATTTCGTTTCGGATGCTCGAGCGGTCATAACCGTTTCGGATGCCCAAAAAATATCTTGGATGCTCGAGCGATAATTTCGTTTCGGATGCTCGAGCGGTCATAACCGTTTCGGATGCCCAAAAAATATCTTGGATGCTCGAGCGATAATTTCGTTTCGGATGCTCGAGCGGTCATAACCGTTTCGGATGCCCAAAAAAACACCTCGGATCCTCGAGCAATAATTTCATTTCGGAGGCTCAAGCGGCTAAACCGTTTCGGAAGTCATTTCGGAAGGCCCACGTGCTATTCACCGAATGGCAATATACTCCGTAGAAAAACTAAAAGCGGCATGTGTGTCGTTGTCTACTCCGGATGGCTGTGTTTTCAGCTAGATAAATTATTATCCAAAAGAAGTCTTAACTAAAACTAATATAAAAGATAAGCGACTCAAACATATAAGCTTGTACCTCCGGAGCTATGTGAGTAGCAACGGTAATTAAAAAACAAATGTTTGGTATACGTTTGTGATTAAAAAAGAAAGGATATTATATGACACTTCACAAAAAACAATGATTATGGCAGAAAAGTTATGTTTTATTTGTGCAGAAAAGAAAGGGATGATGGAAAAGACATGAATGGCTTTCGGCATCCGGCCAACAATGCACCTTGTTGGTGGTCCACAACCGTCCGGAAAGAATTATGAAAAGGTATATATAAAGACAAGATAAAGTTTAAGTATAGCTTCATTGACTATGTCAACAATGCTATACTGGGGGGACATGATGGCGTATATGGTCTTATAGACCCGACTCGCCTTATGGAACACTGGCTTATGGGCCACGTGGTAAACCACTCTAAGATGCTCACTGGACGAAAGGCATGTGCGAATGATATGACGAAAGGCCAGAAAGGTATTCTTTGAGTATTACATTATTAGTCTTTTACTAATAATGCAACACTGGGGGGGACATGTTGACTTATGTGTCTGAACGACGTGCGCCGAAAGGCGTAAAGATATTATTTAAGTATTGCACCATCGGTCTTTAACCGATACTACAATACTGGGGGGACATGTTGACGTATGTGTCCGGACGACACGTGCCGGACCAAAGAGTCTTCATCAGTCCGAAGGGTATTACCGGAAGGCGGATGCTACCCTTGTCCGAGGGGCATGTCGAAGGACCATAAAGGTACATCCTTTTACCCAACAGTCCGATGCAAGAACCCGACTACGCCGCCTAACCCGGATATTACGGGATTGTGTCTCCCACGTGACCTGACACCTAGTACCTAGACTGTACCTAGACTAGGAGTAGCTCGGCGTGTTCCTTCCCAAGACAGAACAGGTATCGAGGCACCAATTTGGTACCTACCTTTTTCTCTCTCTATATATACTACTCCCTCATTTCATTTCATATATCTCAGACACACATATATTACATACTCATACATTCATATTAAATCCTCTATACACGAGGTACTGACTTGACCGTCGGAGGGTGGTTCCCGGGGCTTCGGCCTCGGGACCCCTTCTAACGGGTTCTTTCATGTTTGTAGTATACTCCCAAGCTCGGGACAAAGACGGAAGGCACGTGAGAGCCGTCAAGATCTACCCGACAGAAATATGCTTCAACAACGTGAGAGCCGTCAAGATCTACCCGACAGAAATATGCTTCAACAAATTGGCGCCACCCGTGGGACCCGTTATTCACTCTACCAAGAGTTAAGAATGATGGGTCACATTTTCAGTCCACTTATAAGGACGTTCGGTACCAACCTCCGGTATGGAGGACGAGTATAGACGACAGTACGGACCGACTAAGGGCCTTCCGGTATGGTTTCGTTTGGGTGATGGGTTTGTTGGCTAAGATCTAGCTCCTCATGTTTCTTTGTCAAGGACAAGAGGATAAGAAGAGTATGGTGGCGGGTTTGTAACCTCAAACCCAGGTTTGTAAGTTACCTATGTTTATTTTCTCATTCTGATCTTAAACGCCATGAAATATTCATATAAAGGAAAAACCTTGCATGAGAAAGGAAGCAAAGAATTCATAGTTTTGCTTGGTAACGCTTTTATCCGCAAGGTCGATGGCACGTCACCGTAACATAGCATAATTTTCAAAACTTCAATCACAACTTATGTTTTGTTAACAGTGTTGTTGTAAAATAAAGATGAAACCCAAGTTGCAGGTTTTTACCCATTCATAACTCAAAGGAGCACAAACTTTTATGTCAAAAAGCAAAAGCGTGCTATATATGTCAGCCAAAATCTTTTGCGTATGACTTATAAAATAATCAACGAATAGTTTGTAAGAAAAAAGTGTATGTTTCAATATAAAGAAAAATAGTAGATACACTTCCTATGTTCTTTTTATTAAAACTGCAAGATTGGAACTTAAAACCTTTGATCATTTGAGGTTCTTAATTTTCGTTCTCACTTGTCTTGAACCTGCCGTGAACTTTGTATGTAACGCGTGCGAGATATTTGGTTTAGTATGATAGCTTTTTCATCAATGATAAAGCATAAAAAATACACCAGTATGTGTAAAAATTTGTATACAAGCGAGCTTTCGTAATCATGTTGTGACTTTGTAAAATTTATAAGCCGAAGATTGCCGAATGTATTCAGAAGTCGTATATTTGTAGATTTATTAAAGATATATAAGAAGGTCCAAGGAAAAAATTTATTTATTTTCATTGATCTTTGCAAATATGTTTTAAAAAAAGGTATACATATTTTGTCACAAATGGTTTAAGATTTTATCTCTTCTGGTCAGATTCTTGTTTGTGGGAAATGTCAACGAATATTTCGGTCAAGATACTACTTAGTTAAGAGATGTCTATCTTTATGACATAGAATCTACAATATAATCTACGATATGTATTAGTAACATGTTTTGCAAGAGAAAAAGTAAATAGTGACCCTTGTGTTGTGTCTATTCAAAATGCAAAAGATGACACACCTACATGGCTATGCTTAAATATATATAAAAAATAATAATAATAATAAGAAAAAAAATACACAAGCCATGTACACTGCACATCACGTGGATATGGTACTTTTTTGGTCAAACCTTGCGCTAGCCTATTCTAGTGATATATGTCACGAGGCACATAAAAAAAAAAATAAATAAATAAAAAAAAATAAAAAAGTGACTGTGTTGTCAACCTTTACGAAAAAGAAAAACGTTTTGCTTGATAGCTAATTACTCGTTCGGCCTTCAACGTACTGGCTCTACAAAACTCTATTATTTACAATTCTTTAATCACCATCCCATCTCTTGTGTCGTTCGCTTCGGTAGTGCTCATGGGTGTCATATCACTTGCGTCGGTGTGATATCATTCGGTATGGCACTGTGGCGCATCGTCCTCTTACGATTGGTCATTCGGTATGTAGGGCGTTGTTTATTCGACAAAAAGTTATAACATGTAAAAAACATACAAACAACTTCACATCCGGAGAATTCTTACATCATAATATGATACATCCAAAATTAAAGACGTTATATGCCCATATGCGAAGAAGCGACAAACTTCGTCTATAACCTATTAACCTCTATCTGGTCTTCTAAACTTCGTTATATGCCCATAGCGATTCTACCCATTCAGTTGGCTGAAGGGAAATGTTCACCAACATAAACTATGTAGCACAAGCTATGTTTATACAATATAATAATACCTACTCGGTTGTGACCTTCGGCGTCTACGCCTTCTTTCCTCGACCTTCGGCATCTGTTGATTACACAAGTTATGTTTGTACAATAATCGTCCAACTTTATAACGATAAGGGTCAAGCGACTGGTCGAGTACTCAAATTCACTTCCTAGTCTTTTATCTTCTAACCTATTGAGTTCTTTGACCATCGGTCACCGGCGAACTGTGTAGCTTTCGGTTTCATATGTCCATTGGTAAATTTCTGTCAGACATTACCATCTATGCCATCGGGACGCGTTATAACTATTCCGTTAGACGTATGAGCTTCATCCATGATCCAGCTACCGGGCATTTTACGCGCTGCCCTTCGTCCTGATAGTCGTGTTTTACTTTTCGCATCATTAGCACAGGCTTTTGTTTTCCACGAACTGAAGGGATGCGTCCATGACAAAAGCACGATGGGGCTTAGACGTGTCATGCTTTCAATCTACTGTACGTACCTTTTTTACAAATACCTGTAAATCACTAATTAAGCAAATATGATCCTTACTACAGTCCTACGGCATCCTATGTTAGTACTTCTCCGTTAGGTTTGAACTCGGAATTCTACGCTTCGATAAGAAAAAAATAGCAATAAATATTTGTTGAAACCCCGACTTCCGGAAGGAAATGGCTGTGTGGAAGCACAAATAAACACCTAACGCCCAGTTACACACACATTGATGTTTCAGACCGTTGTCTTTCGGTATATACCTATATATTTGGTTCTTCGGTTGAGGCCACCACCAGTTATGAAAATACTGCTCTTGGTCCGTTAATCAATCCGTTCTTCCATACTACGGTTAACTACACTCCTCTTATTATTTTTGGCTAATTAGCCTTCCTAAGACATTTACATTGGCAGCCTCCGGACGCGGTAACTATTCTATTAGGCATTTGAGTTTCGTCCAACTTTTAATACACATATGTATTTGTTCTTTTTTGTCTATC
The DNA here is from genome assembly GCA_014162995.1 of Artemisia annua. Taxonomy (NCBI): domain Eukaryota; kingdom Viridiplantae; phylum Streptophyta; class Magnoliopsida; order Asterales; family Asteraceae; genus Artemisia; species Artemisia annua. The sequence continues at coordinate 46,863 of LBNU01007844.1, forward strand.
GGCGGAAGCACCTTTGGGTTTAAAGGACACGCATATGGTCTTCCGACCAATTCCATGGTCATTTATTTTCGTTATCTCGGGATATACTTACAAGTGACTATGAGTATTTAATGTCTGGCTCCGTTAAACTAGCCTTACGAACCTTTATCAGTTCATTTTCAACACAGAAATACAAGCCAATGATCGGTACCGATGCTCCGTACATTACCTATGCTCCAATTGCCGATCCTAAATTTTCGAGTTTATGCACCGGTACTTATCTTCCGTTTACTTGGTTTCTTCTCGGCCTCATAACCTGCTTTATTATATCATAACACTCGAAAAGGCTCATGTGTCAAAACTACAATTTTACATTGCGCCTATGAGATTAGTCTAAATTTTAAAGTAATCCCTCAAAATTAGACATTAAAATAATCCACTCGTGGAACTTAAAACTAAATATAATTTTATCTGCTCAAGTTCAACAACTCTCTTGAAAACCAAGACAACGGGTGCAGCGTTACATATGGACCTTTCGGTGTTTGAAAATCAATATAAAGTTTCAAGCTACCGTTATTTACTGTCACATAAAACATATATATTTGATCAATGTACTAAAATATTGGAACAATATTAAATTTACGGTAGTCGGCGCACTACCGCCAAGAACAAGGAACACCACATGTTTGATAGTTAACATCCATGGGTAAGCAATAATGTTATTTGTTAATTATATTTTGTGGTATTTGAGTTCAACGATACTAAAAAGATTTAGTACCGTCGAACTAGGGGGAGTATAGCGGCGTGATACCTCCGTCGCTTATGTCACAATTGGTTGTGATCCGGTTTTGTGTTGATGTAGGTTATATCATATTTGTCATATCTAACCGAAGAAAGCAAAAAACTTTCAAATTTTATTCTACAGGACTGGCAATCATAAGGTGATGATTTCATGAAAAATAAAGCATGGTCAATAAGGGCGATAAACATCACATGTTTGATATTTAATACCCATGGGTGAAAATTGTTATTAATCGTTTATTATATTTTATTTTAGCTTAACTATACTAATAAACATTAGCACCGTTGAATTGGGGGATAATAATGGTATGATACCCCCATCGGTTATGTTACGGTTCGGTTTAACCCATTTTTTCTATTGATGAAAATATTTCATTTGTCATATCTAACGGGAAAAGGCAAAAGAGCTTTCATGTCTTATTGTGCAGGAATAACGACGTGAGGTTCCACATGCATAACAATTACAAGACTGAACAGAACACCTTATGTGATCTCTCCGGTGGCTGGCCCCCATCGGAAATCACATAAATGCCCGAGCGATAATTTCGTTTCGGATGCTCGAGCGGTCATAACCGTTTCGGATGCCCAAAAAATATCTTGGATGCTCGAGCGATAATTTCGTTTCGGATGCTCGAGCGGTCATAACCGTTTCGGATGCCCAAAAAATATCTTGGATGCTCGAGCGATAATTTCGTTTCGGATGCTCGAGCGGTCATAACCGTTTCGGATGCCCAAAAAATATCTTGGATGCTCGAGCGATAATTTCGTTTCGGATGCTCGAGCGGTCATAACCGTTTCGGATGCCCAAAAAATATCTTGGATGCTCGAGCGATAATTTCGTTTCGGATGCTCGAGCGGTCATAACCGTTTCGGATGCCCAAAAAATATCTTGGATGCTCGAGCGATAATTTCGTTTCGGATGCTCGAGCGGTCATAACCGTTTCGGATGCCCAAAAAAACACCTCGGATCCTCGAGCAATAATTTCATTTCGGAGGCTCAAGCGGCTAAACCGTTTCGGAAGTCATTTCGGAAGGCCCACGTGCTATTCACCGAATGGCAATATACTCCGTAGAAAAACTAAAAGCGGCATGTGTGTCGTTGTCTACTCCGGATGGCTGTGTTTTCAGCTAGATAAATTATTATCCAAAAGAAGTCTTAACTAAAACTAATATAAAAGATAAGCGACTCAAACATATAAGCTTGTACCTCCGGAGCTATGTGAGTAGCAACGGTAATTAAAAAACAAATGTTTGGTATACGTTTGTGATTAAAAAAGAAAGGATATTATATGACACTTCACAAAAAACAATGATTATGGCAGAAAAGTTATGTTTTATTTGTGCAGAAAAGAAAGGGATGATGGAAAAGACATGAATGGCTTTCGGCATCCGGCCAACAATGCACCTTGTTGGTGGTCCACAACCGTCCGGAAAGAATTATGAAAAGGTATATATAAAGACAAGATAAAGTTTAAGTATAGCTTCATTGACTATGTCAACAATGCTATACTGGGGGGACATGATGGCGTATATGGTCTTATAGACCCGACTCGCCTTATGGAACACTGGCTTATGGGCCACGTGGTAAACCACTCTAAGATGCTCACTGGACGAAAGGCATGTGCGAATGATATGACGAAAGGCCAGAAAGGTATTCTTTGAGTATTACATTATTAGTCTTTTACTAATAATGCAACACTGGGGGGGACATGTTGACTTATGTGTCTGAACGACGTGCGCCGAAAGGCGTAAAGATATTATTTAAGTATTGCACCATCGGTCTTTAACCGATACTACAATACTGGGGGGACATGTTGACGTATGTGTCCGGACGACACGTGCCGGACCAAAGAGTCTTCATCAGTCCGAAGGGTATTACCGGAAGGCGGATGCTACCCTTGTCCGAGGGGCATGTCGAAGGACCATAAAGGTACATCCTTTTACCCAACAGTCCGATGCAAGAACCCGACTACGCCGCCTAACCCGGATATTACGGGATTGTGTCTCCCACGTGACCTGACACCTAGTACCTAGACTGTACCTAGACTAGGAGTAGCTCGGCGTGTTCCTTCCCAAGACAGAACAGGTATCGAGGCACCAATTTGGTACCTACCTTTTTCTCTCTCTATATATACTACTCCCTCATTTCATTTCATATATCTCAGACACACATATATTACATACTCATACATTCATATTAAATCCTCTATACACGAGGTACTGACTTGACCGTCGGAGGGTGGTTCCCGGGGCTTCGGCCTCGGGACCCCTTCTAACGGGTTCTTTCATGTTTGTAGTATACTCCCAAGCTCGGGACAAAGACGGAAGGCACGTGAGAGCCGTCAAGATCTACCCGACAGAAATATGCTTCAACAACGTGAGAGCCGTCAAGATCTACCCGACAGAAATATGCTTCAACAGGCTGTAAGTAACATGGCAAAATGTAGATAAATTTTGTAGTATGGTTTGTTCACAAAATTGTATAAAGAACATTAAAGAGAGGCAACACAGTAAAAATGAAGTTGCAGAAAGCAACACACTAAAAGCCATTCAACGTTCTTCACATTACAAGTAAACTTAATCAAATAACTATCTTGCTACGATGATTATCACATAACGCTAATGCAACTAATTATGAAGAACATTCAGATGTGAAGACAGCAGCAAACATTTGTATTAAATTGAAATTTGTACACCAATGAACAAAGAATGCACAAGAGTTTCATGGCTGCAGCAACAAAGTTATTACTCCGTAAACCATAATAAAACACATACTCAAAATAATAGTGGCATAATGAAATCGTAGGTAGAAGAAATCACCTTATCAATAATAAGAGAAATAAATTTGCTGATGCGCTGCTACAGACAGCCAGCACCTCATGGTAGTTTGTTTATTAATATGTGCTTGACTAACAGGTTCAAGGTGCTCTTCACCAAAAAGTTACAGCTTGTATATTTCGTTATTTGTTTCATCTACGTAAGCACATTCCATTTCATTATCGCCTTTTCAGTTTTCAGATTAAACCTTCTACCACGGGTGAGAGTACACAACAGTTCCAAAGTGGAGCCGGTACCCGTGGAAGAAGATTTAATATGAAAACTAAAAAGGCATGTGTGTGGTGACAAGGTCAGTTGTGGCGATTCACTTCAGGTTATATTTAAAGTATATTAAAGTATATTGGGAGTAAGGGTGAAAAAGAGTAAGTGGACGGCAGACGAATTGGTCATTAAAAAATGCTAATGAAATACTATATATATCAAAACTACCAAAATACCAATCAGCGAAGTTTTAAAGCTTTCAAAAATATATTTACAGTAGAATCATGTTTAAAAAAACGGTCTGAGGCGGTGCCTCGAGGCGAATCGGACATAAAACGCATATGAGGCGGCGCCTTAGGTGGTTAATTTGGAACATACGCCTCTGGTGGGTGAGGCGGTGGTGAAGCGTATGAGGCGGCGCCTCAGGGCCGAGGCGGATTTTGTACCATAAATCCATTTATGGTGTTTGATTTTCGTGGTGATGGTGTTTTCCGGTGGAAACTATGTTGAAGGAGAGAAAAGGGTGAAAGAAGATGTTGAAGATGGAAGAGCGGCTCATAAGAAAGAGATGTATTTGTATCTGTTATCTATATTTCCCTAAAAGGCTTATTACCTTTTATTGTTTTTCTTTGGGCCCAATTAATATCTTATACAAATGGGCCAAGTTGGAGTATTTTTTTACTTTTTTTGATCTGATTAATAGTGGGCTTTACATACACAATGTAAATTTTGAAATATTTGTATAAAATATATAATTAAAAGTTTATAAATATGTAAATAAAATATATCAATACTTATATATGTATTAATTTAATTACGCCTCGACCTTAGGCTTGTGGGCAAGGAGGTTATACTTTCACCAAATGGGCCCACCCCACTCGGGATCCACCTTGCCCTCCATTCTCATTCACACGCTATACACAGATTCCAAGCAAACATTTGGTGGTCTGACCACTTCTTGGTTTTGCAGTAAAATCGGGACCCACAAGAAAAAGCAATGTCGCAAATCATTTTAATGTTGAACGGATAAGAAAAAAAAAGAAGAACGTTGCATGTATTCATTTATAGGTACTAAAAATCATTTTAATGTTGCAAATCATTTTAATGTTGCAAAAGGTATATGTAACTATATTTTACTATACTGCTATCATTTTATATTTTACTAACCGTTGGGACCAAAAAAAAAAAAATCATACCACCCCACTATTTCTTTTATATAAATACCCACAAACCTCATTTTTTTTTACCATACCGAAATCCATACCCACAACAACCATTGTTTAACCAATCAACACAATCTCAAACAACATATATCTCATTCCTTTTATTTTTCAAATGAATTCCGATATAATAATGTTCACCGACTCAGAAGAAGAACGAGAAGTTACAAGTCGGATATTGAATTTTATTGCAAGATCGTTGTCGTTTATTAAAAATAGACGAAAAGGAAATCGCCCCGCGATAAAACGCCTTCATCGAGATCATTATGGTGCTCATGAACGTTTAGTTGACGCCTATTTTTCTAAGAACCCGTTCTACGATGAAGATACTTTTCGAAAGAGGTTCCGAATGAGTCGAACTCTTTTCAACTGGATAGTTCGGGAGGTAACTATTCATAATCCATTTTTTAGTAGTAATGTTGATTGTACCGGAAAAGAAGGCATTTCAGCGTTGATGAATTGCACCTCCGCGATTCGTCAAATGGCATACGGCGCGATTCCTGATGCTTTAGATGAATATCTGCAGATGGGTGATAAAACTTCTCGTCGATGTCTTGATCATTTTTGTAACTCTGTTATGGAAATTTTTGGTCCAGAGTATTTGAGGAAACCCACTATGACTGATGTCATAAAGCTTTATCAACATCACGAAGAAATACACGGGTTTCCGGGTATGTTAGGAAGTCTTCACTGTACAGATTGGGAGTGGTTTGGTTGTCCGAATGCACACAAAGGTCAATATGTTAGACGTGATCATGGTTCGAATCCGTTCATGTTGCTAAAAGCGGTTGCGTCACAAGACTTATAGATATGGCATGCTTTCTTTGGTACTTCGGGGGCGAACAACGACATCAACGTCATGGACAACTCTCCTTTATTTAATGATCTTAAACAAGGAATTGCGCCGGAGATTCCATTTGTTGCTAACGGAGTAACTTACCCATTTGGGTACTATCTTGTTGACGGGATATATCCGGAATTGGCAACATTCGTTAAAACGATTCCAGAACCAGCAGATGATGACCACAAGAGAATAAGGTATAAGCAAATGCAGGAATCGGCAAGGAAAGATGTAGAACGGGCGTTTGGTGTTTTGAAGAAGAAATAGGCGATACTTGCCACTCCCACAAAAATCATGAAAAAAGAAAGAATAGTTAATGTCATGTATACTTGCATCATATTACATAACATGATCCGGAAAGACAAAAAAAGACAAAAAAAAAAAAAAAAAAAAAAAAAAAAAAAAAAAAAAAAAAAAAAAAAAAAAAAAAAAGGCAATATCTCCCGAATGGTACCCAGCGGAAGCACATCAACTGGATGACCCCATACGATCTGATGAACAAATGCGAAAGGTTATTCGGTACATCAGATCGTCTCAAATGTATCAAAAAATTCGTGCCAATTTGGTCGAGCATTTGTCTCGTAATATTTAATTCCAGTTTTTAATTTAGTATTTTTAACTTCTAAGTCTGTATAATGTTTTTAAGTTATGAAAGTTGCAACATTTAAAGTGAAATTGATATTTCAATTCCTATCACTAAATGCTAGCTTCTATAGTGAAATTGACATTCAATTCCTATCACTAAAACAAAATGAACGTTGCAACATTTAAAGTGAAATTGACATTTCAATTCCTATCACTAAATGCTAGCTTCTATAGTGAAATTGACATTCAATTCCTATCACTAAAAAAATAAACGTTGCAACATTTAAAGTGAAATTGACACTACATGCAGGCATGCAAATGTCAAGTGACGTATTAGTTACCCTTTGGGATGTTCAAAAAAAAAGTTACCGTTTGGGACTAAAAAAAAAATCATACCACCCCATTATTTCTTTTATAAATACCCACAAATGTCACACTCTCAACTTATTTACTTCATCCTTTTTAAAAAAATGTCACAAGAAAACACTCCCCGAAACAACAATCGTACCCAACGAAGAAATAATCAAAGCAATCCCCCGACACCCGAAGGAACCTTCAATCTAGGAAATACTGCCCCGCCAAACCCACAACTCAACTTACGACCACAATCATTCTATTATAACCAATGTTCTAAATGGCGTGAGGCGTGGCGTGGCGGCATGGCCACGCCTCAAGCCTTACGCACCATGGCGAAGCCATAGCGTTTTTTGAGGCGTGACTAAGGCGGCAAAAAAATATTTATATATTTATCATTTATGTTATAATATCATATTTCATATACATATCGAGTTTACAAAAGGTGAGCTTACAAAATGTGATATGCATAAGAAATAAAGTGAAATTAAACTAGTCTTGCATCTTTAAGCCCACATGTTTAGAAATTACTAGGTCCAAAATTTAAGCCCACATCATCCCCTTTTAAAAATGGCGCCACGCCATACGATAAGGCGTGCCTTGGCGCGCCTTTTCACGCCTTAACCCACGCCATGCCTTAAGTCGACGCCAAGCTCCTTTTCGTGGCGGCTAGGCCACGCCTCGCGCCTTGGCGACGCCTTTGCGTCGCTTTGGTGCGCCTTTTAGAACACTGATTATAACCAACCCTACCCAAACTTACCATACCGTAATCCGTACCCACAACAACCATCGTTTAACCAATTCTCATCGCAACACCAATAAAACGCTTTTAACCAATTCTCGGGTCACCATAACTCGTACCCGTTTGATATGTCACAAAACCAATTTGGTGGTTCATCATCACAACCTTATACCCAACAACCAATGTCTCCCGTTTCTACGTTCAGAAATGAGGATTTGTACTCATCTTAATTTGATGAGGGCTATTATCAAAACACTCAACGTGATGAATCTCCCGTTTCTCCCACAGCCCCGTCACCACCACCACCGGCTCCAGCGAAGACAAGAAGGCGTCAAAAGAGGCCACAGCCGCCTCAAACCGACGAGCTACCAAGGAACACTCCATAGACCATTGAAGAAGAAATTGCTTTGTGTAAAGGTTGGGTTGCAATATCCGAAGATCCTATAAAAGGTAACGCGAGGAAGTCGAGTGGATTTTGGACTGACGTACAGGCGTACATAGCGAGCAAAAAAAATTGGAACGACGAGGGTACGATATGGTTCTTGGGAAATGGAATAAGGTGCGGCCGAATGTGGCTCGTTTTTGTGGAGTGTACAATAACATCATGCGTATGCAGCCTGTGAGTGGAGCCGGAGATGCCGATTACTACAATAGGGCAACTCTAAACTATGAAGCTGAATACGGAGTAAAGTTCACACAGAAACATTGTTGGAGGTGTTAAGGAAAGCTGAGAAATGGAATGACAATGAATTGAAACTTTTTTTTATCAACTGAAACAAATGAAAAGTCCAAGAGATACAAGTCATCTGGGTCTAGTTCGTACTGCCCAGATAGTGGAGGAGAAAGTATAAACCTGAATAATGATGCCGGTGGAGATGACGAGGATAATGAGGTGCAAGAAGTTCCACATGCACAGGGCAGGGACAAAGCGAAAGCTTTGAAGAAAAAAGGTGTGAGTAAGTCGGGATCGTCGGCTAATGACGAGGCGTTGGCTAAAATGATGATATCGGAGCTGGCACAGCAACCCGAATGTGACAATGAATTGAAGGGGAAAGAACGGGCTGAATGGATGGCGATAAAAGGAAGGAAGTGGAAGTGAATGAATATAAATCAAAGCAACAAGACTTAATGTTCTATATGCAGCCATATGAACATTTGAATGGGGAGGCACGCAAAGCCGTTGACAAGGTTAGAGCTGGGATGAAAGCGAAGTGGGGTTTCAACTTTTAGTTTAAATTTCAAAGTTTATGTAATATTTTACTTTCGGATGTTTGTGTCTTGAATAATCGTAGTTTATGTATTGCGTCTTTAATAATCGTAGTTTACGTAACGTTTTAATTTCGTACATTGTATGTTTTTAAATTTGAAGTTTACGTATTTATATTTTTACGTTTATGTTTTTAATTGTGTAAGTATTTAATTTGAAGTTTACGTATTTATATTTTTACGTTTATGTTTTTAATTGTGTAAGTATTTAAAATAATAATAATAATAATAATAATAATAAAAAATTAGAGTTAAGGTGAAAAAACATTTCCCTTGAGTGAGAGGAGAGAAAAACTAACGTTGCGCTGATGAGTATGGTGAAAAAAATACCACCTTGCCTACTAGCCTTACGCCTCGGTTCGCTTCTTGAGGCGAAGGGAAAACGCCTTCGCTCGTTTCCGTACTTTTAAACTTTGAGTAGAATAAATATTAGCCACAACATGGATTGTTAATACTCATATCAAAAAACATGTATTAACATGAAAGACAAGATGGCTACAATTAAATGTAGCTTATGAATTATGTTAAGTACTGCTGGCATTATTCTAAGCAGCACTTGACCGTCCATAAGCACAAAAAATTTAAAAAATTATAACTAGCCTCAGAATCGTTGAATTGTAATCAAAGTCTTATAAAAGACCATTCAGTCCCGAAAGATGGTGTTCTTTTTAAACAGATCTCTTCATCGACCAATTATTTATAAAAAACAAAATCAAATTTTATAAAATGTTTTTCTCACGGCCAATCCCAAATGGTAATAGCAGAACCTGCTCCACAAGGCGATAGAATGTGACAACGCATAATCTGTTCAACGGGATCCTCTTCGTTAAAAGATTCTCAACCGCTGTGGTAACATAATATGCTCATTCTACGATGATTTGTTAATGGATTTTACGAATATTAATAATTCGCCCCAACTTAAATAAATCATCAAAACAGAATAAAGTTTTTTTCCAAAGAGATTGTTAAACATCGTTATTAAAAGATATTTGAAAAGTATAGATATAAAAAATAAGTTATACGATTCAAACAGCCCTTATTAACAATGATTAACAAAACCTTTGTTAAATAAAAAGTAATAAAATGTAATCGCACAAAACGGCTCTGTGAATGAACGGTAAAAAAGCAGTTCACAGGTTCCTATAAGAATGCGAAGCACACAAGAGTTTGTTATAGGTTCAATCGTAGCATCACTTCCGGTCAATGCATTTATAACTACCGGTGACGTGGCAATCGAACCATTATAAAAACTACTGTACAAAATTTTATAAAATATTAAAAAGGTGTATATGAAGAACCTCAGAGACCCGTTCCAAATCACACACCCGCCGGAAAAAGCAGCGCGTGAAACTCAGACCGGTAAAAAGAACTCAGATCGGGTTAAGATCTGGGACCTCGTAACGGTGGGTGAGCACACGCGCCGCTGTGATCCGGTGGTTTTTGATGTGTCATACGGCACTTCCTATCTTTTTAGGGGATGTCTTCCTCATTGGTTCTTCTATACGAAAGGTTTTGAAAAGGTAAAAAAATTTGTGGAAAATGGTTTGTTTTGGTGAAGGTGGGATAAACCCTAGTTTAGGATAAAAGACGGTGTGGAACTAGATGATGAGAATGAGGGTTGTGTAAAGAGGTTTATAAAGAAGTGTGGAGATAAACCCTAATTTTGGTGAATGGGTTTTGGATGAATTGGCCCATACAAATGTGAGGTGACCAGGTGGATTTTCGCCTTTTTGGGCTTTTGGGTTTGACAAAAATGTATAATTTGGGATGAGCTAACAGGTTTAGTTATGACTTATGACCATGTATATGTATCTTGAGCAAAAGAAAGAAATGACTCAATGAGCATGAAACAGCCAGCCAGTTGCACCGCGTACACTTCAGTACGGAAATTGAATAATTTGTGTCAAAAGTCAGATATGTCGTATCCATGACCATTGGATACGGCGTATCCACATGATTTCAAAAGTCAAGATAACTCTAAAGTAGCTGATACGCCGTATCTGGATTTTTATACACACGTGGAATATTCATATGGATACGTCGTATCTATGTCGGGTTGGAAGCATCAAAGGAGTAAGAAGAGCGGTGACGGTGTATCGGGTCTCCAGAGACCTGATTCCCATGATGAACCAAAATGTGATCCACTGACGAATGTGATCCACTAACGAGTATGATCCACTGACGAGTATGATTCACAGACGAACCAAAGTACACTGACAATTCAAAAGGACGATGTCAAGTGATGAACCAAAAGGATGAACGAAAAGGTTCGTCACTAGCTGACAAGCTCCACGTCATTATGAAAAGGACGTCCTAGTTATTGGGCTGTACGGACAGGCCCATCAAGCCCATGCTTAATTCTCGGAATAGGTAACTAGTATAAATAGCCCCAACTATTCACAGTTGAGGGGCACAATATTTTGGAGAGCAATTACTCCGAACCGAACTAGCACTTATACTTTATACTTCGTACTTTACTCATATCACAAATACTCATTCTCACACCGGAGCTGGGTCTCGGACTAAACACCCGGGGCGAGGCTAACGTGTGTTACTTTTCTTGTCACAGCTCAAGACTTAGTAGGAGATACGAAGTTCCTCGAGGTTCAGAGCACGTCAGTAGATCCGAACATCCTTGAAGACCCGAACTTCTTCTCCATATCTTAGGTGCGGATTATTGCATCTAAAAGTGGCAAGCATCAAAGGAGCAAGAAGATTTCATTAAAAACATTGTTACAACGGTTTGATTATCGTTGTCATTATGAACTCGTTTAATTTGTCGTTTTATGTCATTTGTTTGTCTTGTACTGAGCTTATGGGCTAAACACCTTGAGTGTTTACCTAGTTATGAATTATGATTGATCCTATGTATACATGAACTGATTTGGTTTAATATATTATTTAGTTAGAAGTATACATTTTTTATTACAGGATCATTTAGTTTATAAGTTTACCTGTATTGATTTACTATAAAGTATGAATGTTGAATTGAACGTAGGAGATACTTAATACTTGTAGAACTCTTGCATGACAATTGCAAGTTGTGTCTAGAGATGGACCAAATTCTAATTAGACCGAGAACAGTATAATTATAAGTTAAAGTTTAACTGATTGTGAATGACCCTTTCACATGAGGTTAAGTGAATTATATGACCACTATGTTCATAAAATAAATCTTGTTAATTAGTTGATGAGCTTAATACGTGTATATTGGAATAGGGCTGAGCACAATTCAAAAACCGGATCAGACCGTCAAAACTGGACCGGACCAAAAGTCGATGTGGTCCAAAACATTGAACTGATGACCGGACTGAAATGTGTTTGGTCCGGTTCATCGGTCCGATCTGGTCCAACAAAGCATATTCACGGGTTTTGCATAAAACCGGACCTATAACACCCTGAAATTTAAAGTTTTTGTTTTAAATATTTAAATAGTGCACATGAGAGTTTAGAAAATTAATTATAGTTAGTAGTTATCATAAAAAGGACCATGAATGCAAATATTTAACAAAAAAGTACCTTTGGTGCAATAGACTTAACCGTAGGGACTAACTGTGCAAAACAAAAGTAAAAATGTATAATTACTACTTTACCCTTTATGGCTTATAAGCAGTGTTGCAAAAATCGGCCGAGTCGGCCTTGGAATCGGCGATTAATCGCTGAACGGCCTTGGACCTTTGAGCGATTTACAAGGTAATCGGCCGATTAATCGGCCTTGGACCTTGGAATTGGCGATTAATCGCCCAAAAATCGCTACACGGCCCTCGACCGCCTCGGGACCGATTCACGATTTTTGCAACATTGCTTATAAGGCTTAAATTTTTAGAAGTTAGCCCATAGAAGGGCATGTGTCGTGTATAACACAGTAGTTTAGAAGGAAAATTTTCATTAAACATTCCATTAGCAAGAACATTACACGAGGGTTTCAAGAGCTTGATGATGTTGGTGTTAATCTTATAAGATTCAATTATCCTTGTTGTGTTTAATCTCCAACTCAAGGTTAGTTTATATATTGTTTAGTTTTTAAGATTTCTAGTTTATATATGAAATTTGGGGTTTTTGAAGGATTAACCCATATATTGAATTGGAACTTATCATGATGTTATTATGATTATAGATAACGAAAATGTGCTTATAAATTGAATTGATGAATTTTGATAGAAATTTATGGTTTTTGATAGAAAATCATGACATAATATGTTATTAACTAGTTATGGTTTCAATCAGAGAGTTTTGCACAAGGTTGATTTTAGAACATAATGGTAGCTTGAGGTCAAGTTATGGTGTGTTTAGGTGATCGTTGGGAGCACAGGAATTCGCAAGCTTAAACGTAAGGTAAGTTAGGGAATTAGTAGCAAGTTTAGCAACATTGTTATGTATAGTTTGAATAAGAATATGTTTAGCTACATGTTTAGTAGTGATTAAGAGTTAGTGATAATGTAGATGAATTATAAAAAGTAATTGATGTCATGGGTGCTTAGGAAATGCATAATTAGTCAAGTTACGGGTGCCTAAGTGACGCACCATCAGCTATGTAGTTTGCCTAAGAGATGCATGATGAGGAACTCCCATTCATGTCATCATTCGTGGAGTACTCATGCTTGCATAGCACTCATGACATCCTTCGGGGAGTACCCGTGCTTGAATAAAACGCATGATCCTTCGTGGATATAGTGCTTTATGCACTCATGTCAAGTAGGATTCGGATTGCATTCGTGCAAGAGGGTAAAGTGGCCGCATATGAGTACTTGCCGCCTAGGGAATTCCTCACGTGTAGCATGACGATTAGATATCGATAGCTAGTAGTAATGTGATTAGATATCACGTCATGTTAGTATGACGATTAGATATCGTAACGTTAGTAGAATTTGATTAGATATTACGTATTAATAGTATGACGATTATATGTCATTTTTTTAGCAAGTAACGAGATAACATGATGTAATAGAGTCCAAGTATACTTTAGTTATGTTAGTAGCGTTAGCCATTAGTATGTGCCATGCTTAGTTTATTTCCGTACACTCACTAAGTCTCAACGACTTACGTTTTTCAATGACATTTTTGTAGGTAAATGATGAAGGATGAGACTTGTAGATGTTAGAAGGAAGCGGTGCATTTTATGGGAACGGCTACACTCGTGTGTTAGGTGACGAGCGTCTCAAACGCACCACCTTGTTAATTGCAAACGGTTTTGAAAGGAGTGTTTGAGATAACTCCTAATTTTGTAAAACAAACGCTTTTGAGCATGTTCATGTTAAGAGCAAGTGCAGATTTAATGTTCAATATGTATATAATGTGTTTCTAGAATTTTAAGTTTTGTCGTTAAGTTTAAGTATGTTTTATGGAAAAAAATTGCGAAATAAAGTTGTTGCAAGTTGGTTTAACCGACGGTCATAAGCTTTCTAACCATCGGTCAGAAAGCGGTTATGGGTTGTTCACCAGACCAGAATTCTTTTTTTTTTTCTTTTTTTTTTCTTTTTTTTTTCAAAGAAAAACAAAAGAAGAAGTAAATAACCAATTTTTGGCGTTTTAGGACTAGACCGAAGACCGAAATTGATGAAAAGGTTGGCCCGAGGACCGGACCAAAATACGTTCGGTCCAATCCGATCAGGCTGTGTTGGGGTATAAAAGATCAAAGTACTGCTGGATATCAAAGTGCTGCTCTTCAGAGTATTGCTGAAGTATTAAAGTCAAAGTACTGCTAATGATCAAAGTACTGCTCGTTGATAAGTCAAAGTACTGCTTGAAGATAAAGACTGGATATATTTGTGCATGGACGTTTATTACATTAATAGTTACAAGCATCGTAGTTTATGGTATCATTGACTTATTATTTATTATTCCTTTCAAAATATAGTTTAACCTGTTTACGTTCGTTGTGCTTTCTTATTTTATTCACACACTTGATTTCTTGATGCATTATTTCTTTCAAACCCCGCGATTCCGCGGGTCTATAAGCTAGTTTCAAGTATATATATAACACACTAGTTGTAGAAAAAACTATACATCTTTTTTTGTTGAAGACACTAATTGTTGTCATGTTTTATTTTGGGTTGAATTATTGTATGTTAAAAAACTCAATTCTATTTTGATTATTTACGTTGTATGCATAAACGTTATCCGAAACGCTTAACCAAAATATCCCAACTATAATTATTTGTCACTATAAAGTCCCGTCGCAATGCACGGTTACTCGTCTAATATATGTTGTATATATATTATTTATCACAAAGAAATGGCTTACGAAAACTAGTACTTGAGAAATTAACTAAGTGAGTTAACTAATGAGCGCTTAACGGAAACGAGGAAAAGACTAACCATGTAAAACATGGATAGCCGATTTTTAACTAGAAAATGATAAAAACAAAATTGTTTTATTCTTATCACTATTTCAGTTATGATGCACCAAAATTTACACTATGAAAGTGTTAATCAAATAGAAAAATGGTATATCAAAGTTTTATAGCACTCATGCACTAACTTTTAATTAAACACCAACATGTTTAACTAATAAACTAAAACGCTATATTAAAATTAGATATCTCACTCATACTTTATTATTTTTCATACGATTCCAAAAAATGAATGAAGAATGGCCTAATATCTATAACTTTCATGTGTTATAAGCTTTCTAATTAGAATTTTATGCTGACCGAAATTATGGTAAAAAATGTAACGAAATACAATACGTACATTTTTGTATATAAATAACAATAAAAAATAATCTTTTTAACTTAACATGAATGAATTATTAATAGTGTGGTACAAAATATAGTGCATTTACATTAAGTTTTACAATAAAAATCTCATTTAGTCATTTTATCAAACACCTTGTGTGTAAAAAAAATGACTAAGACATCATTTTAAAAATGAGATATCTTACTCATATGACATTGGTTTTGAGTGATTCAAAAACTTTGTAAAGAGTGGACTAAAATCTACAATTTTCGTGTTTTAAGGAATACATAATGCGTCCATTATGTAGGTCAAATTAGGGTCGAAAGTGGAAAAAAAAATTCAAGGACATCAAGACTCGCTTAATAATTAATATGTAAAAAAGGTTGCAAATTTATACCAAATAAAAAAAAATTGTTGCTACTTTACTTTTATATATCAATTTTATCATGCAAATTCTAAAAGAAAGAAGTGCATACACACCCTATTTCTATTCAATATGTTTCCTGGCAAACACTAGCCCAAAAACCTGCTCAACCATAAACATATCTTCGAGTATTTGTTTTAAGCAACTCGGATAATAATTTTTTGTATAGACTATAGACACTAGTTTCTGATGAAGCATAGCAAGCTACACATTCTTTTGTGCTACATGACATTAAAAATCCTGGATTCGTCACTGTTTAAAAGGTATGTCTATTTGAAGTTTGAAGATTTTTTTTAATTAAAAATGAGTAAAATGCCCAAAATACCGCTAACTGAAAGTTTTGAATAAAAAGGGAGGTGACTCTTGTCAGTTGTCACTCGTACAATACTTCACCTTGATCATCTTAATTATTTTTCTCACCGGATCTTTTCTTTACATTGTACTCCCTCCGTCCGAAATTAGTATTCGATTATTTCTTTTTGAGATGTGCCAGTTTAAGTCCACTACAAAATATATATAAAAAAGTTTGATCGAGTTTATCATATTCCCTGTTGTTGAAGTTACTATTATAAACTTTAATGAAAATATTAATTACCGTAATTAATTAAGTATAAAACAATCATTATGCAAAAAATAATAGGGAAAAGTCAATAATAATTATATTTTTCTTAAAATGTGTATTTTTGTCGGACTACAATTATTTTGTGACGAAAGGAGTAGGTATTATTTAAGGGTAAATTTTGGTACGGATGTCTATTTACAAATGAGTGACAAACCTTATGCCCAGGGGTGTTCATGGATCGGGTAATATCCACAATAACCGAAAACCGAAATCGAACCGAACCGAACTCGTAACCGAACCGAATTGGTCAAAACCGAACCGAACCGAACTAAATATTCGGTTATTGGTTTGGATATGGGTTTGGCAATGAAAACCGAAAACCGAAAATATATAAATATATATATATATATATATATATTTTTCGGTAAAATTTGGCGTCAAAATTTTTAAAACTCAAATTTTTCGTGCAACCTTAGAATTGCATTCCATAGTGTTTTTCAAATTTTGGGTAAGAAAATATTCAAATTAGATTTTTGGAGGGAAATTCAAACTCACTAAGAACAACCGTAAACGCCTTGAAAGTTTCATCAAACCTAATCTACAACAACAACCTAAGTTCATCCTAAAGATCCAACAACAACTTTTCA